>PISX010004045.1:0-61805 GCA_004024625.1 Mellivora capensis
CCCTAACCACCAAAGAATGTAAACCCCGCCGTCTGGGCGCCAACCTTGAGCGCCAACTCTGACCAGAGTGATAGGTTAGTTCGACACCTACTATAGGGAAAATTGGAATTCAACTGGCCACCTGCGTGTGACCTCACATGACTACAGTCTCATTGGTCACCTATGTGTGGCCAGGCTTTTGCTCTATAAAAGGTGGTCTATAAGCTGGGGGTGGTCGCTCTCTTCGGAGGCGGCCCTGGCCGGTCAGTCTGACTTCTCATGCTTGGCATAGAATAGAGCTTTGCACAACTTTCACCTTGTCTCAGTCCCGTTCCCCTGACGGATCAGTCTAACTTCTAATACTTATCATAAATAAAGCTTTAAATAACTTTCACTGTGTCTCAGTCTCGTCTCGTTTAATAACGGACCTAACAAAGACCAGAAGCCACTCTTAACAGAGTGTTTGTGGTCTGAATTTCTAGGCTCGGGATGCCTCGTCCATGACATCACCTTCTCCCTCTCCACAGGGAGGATGGATAGGAAGGGATGAGCAATTTCTTTGTTGTCAGAACTGGACAATGTAAATGGGGAGAGGTGTTCTACCACCTGATTGTGGGAGAGATGAGACAGAGCCGAGGCTTTCATACCAGGACAGGGCAGAATTCTACTCAGAAGGTGCCCCTGGCTCAAACTGGATACCACTTTCTCCCATTTCCCCCTGCAGGGATCCTCAAATGGGAAAGTCTGACAAACTGGTTTCTAGAACATGGTGTGGGTCAGTAGACTCCAACCGACTTTTCTGAGCTGGAAAAACCAAACAGAACAAAAATAACTGACAGTAGAATATGAGTAAGCTTGTTTCAGTTAAAGATCTCAATATGGACCCTGAGACAGAGGAGAAAGGATGTGAAGTAGGGGGAGGGGTAGCCCCTTCTGGACCCTAACCAGCTTCTCCGTGCAAGCTGGGAAAAGGCCCACTTTGGGTAGGTAACCCTCCAGGTATGGCTTATGATAAAGGAAAGTCATCTGCTCCTCTGGGCGGATGTCAGCCCCAGCCTGAACTTCTTGGCCAGGAATCTCTGTGCAGAGAAAGGACACAACCCTGTGAAGAAACTGGAAAGATCTCGGCCTCTTCTCTTCTCTTTTCTTTTCTTTTCTTTTCTTTTCTTTCCTTTTCTTTTCTTTTCTTTTCTTTTCTTTCCGTGCTTCTGTGCTTGGCTTCCCTTGCCCCTTTCCGCATCGGGCAAGGGCTCCTGCAATAAGCCTCAGCTGTCTGGCTCTGGGGAAGGCACTGCCTGTCCCTCCCATCCCCACTGCAGTGCAGTGCTGAGGCCCCAAGAACAGGAAGCCCATTTACTTCTAGGGATCAAGGGACTTTGTCCCACACAGCAAGACTGAGTCTCTCAAAGCCAGGGATGGAGGGTGGAGATGCAGAAACACTATGCATGCTAATATTCTTCCCATACTGGCCTCTTTCCTCCGAGGATCTTCTGTAAGAGACACACACTGGCTTCTTCAGGTGATTTGGGGGAGGTATGGGAGGAAGACCAAGAAAATGAGTGTGAGCAGATTGGAACTGCAGCCAGCACTCAACCATGGGTAGATGGCAGAGGGGCAGGGTGAGGGGGCCTCGGCAGTGACCCTCCTGTGCTCTCATCAGCCCACGCTCCTCACCCACCTGGCATGAGGGGACACCCAGGAAGTGACAGAAGCAAGAAGGGATGGCACCCCGGAGTGCTCTTCCTCAAACCATTCTCCTTTCTCCCCTTTTGTTCTCAAAAGCAGGTGCATTTGCTCCTTCATCTTCTAGCTGGTGAAGGCATTAGGCATGTTAAGTGTCCTGCGTCCCCCAGCAGCTGGAACCACTGTCCAGTTGGTCCTTCATACAACGGGCACCCGAGGAAATACCCTAGGGGAGGCTGATGTTCAGAGGCATCAAAGAAAGTCCCGCACCTCTGCAGCTCAGGAAGCCGGCTAACCATTCTCACCGTCCTTCCCCGTGTGCCTGTTTGCAGATGCAAGTGCTCCAGGAGGTCAAGACAGCAAGACTGTTGCCATCATGCGGTACAAGGATAGTGAGCCACTGCCCCCGACGAGCGACAAGGCAGACGGTGAGTTCGCGGAGCGTTCCATATCCCCGCAGCACTGTGGTGCGTGGAGGGGGAACCGCTGTGGCTCAGAGCCAGATGGGGACAGTGGAGTTTGGGGTCCTGGGGCAGGATGTTCTGATGGTTGCTCATTGCATCTTGAACACAACCCACCCACCTCCTCACCCCAAGTGTGCCGGGGGGCCCTCATTCTGGAAGGGTTCTCTATGCCCCCCTCCAAACGAATGTTTAGTGCTCAGAAAAACATATTGGTCTCTCGGTACCCACAAAACAAGGTTTTTCTGGACACTATGCTCTCAGTTGCACGCCGCCTGTGAACAAGGAGTGCCAGAGATTTCTGCACTGTTCTCATTACAGGGTGAGTCAGAGCGGCCTCGGAGCAGTGACAAAGTGTAGGCCCTATGACTCTCTTCTCTGGTTGTCCCTGAAGGTGGTAGGAATGGGAGGTTTCCTTCGACATATGCCTACTCTTTACTACCCTGGTGAGCCACTCAGCTTCCTCAAGAGCCATCTGCAGCACTGACTCCCCCGGGTTTGGAGGATGGGGACAGAGAGTGGTGATGTAGGACCAGGGATGGGCCTGCAGAAGGAACTGCTGTAGGGACAGCCCACAGCTGCCACCCCCCCCCCCCAACTTGTCCTCTCTGGCTTTGTGCAGCCACTGCCACCCTCCTGTTTTCTGGAAACCTCATGCAAGAGGGTTCAGTGGGGATTAAGCTTTTGAGGCAAGGCAGCAGCATCTGTCAGTTAAAGAGGTGGTTATTTTTATTAGATAATATCTTTTGAGACATTATGGTTATTTTTATTAGACAGTATCTTTTGAGTTTTGCCTGAGCCCTTGGCCTTGCCATTGGGTGCTATCCTGATGCCTGAAGACTTCCCTCCAGTTCAGTCCCAGAATCTGAAGTCGAGGGAATGATCAGCACCCTTCCATTCAATTCTGAGAGGAGACAGGGTAAAAAGTCCCTTATTCTGAAAGGGGGCTCCCGGGGAATCTTGGACTTTGGAGCATGAGAAGCTCTAAGCAGACTTTCCACCATTACCGGGAGGCATTGCCCTCCCCGCCCCATTGCCTCCCTTTCTGCAGCTGTATGGTTCTGAGTGATGTTCGCTCTTTGATGTTATTATAGTATGTTATTACAGCATGGGATTGTAATGTTCATTTTACATATGGGATTATAATTCATAGGTTCATTTAACAGCATTTCTTAGAAAACTGCTGAGGCTCCAGGGAGACAAGAGAGTGGAGGCCAGGCCCTAGGCTGGGATCTGTCAGTGCTCACTGAACTAAAGACATGAGTCCCTGCCTCATTTGGCCTGCATTTTAGTATGGAAGATAGACAACATGTAGGAAAATAAGATCACTTTAGATAGTGACAAATGTTAGCAAGAAAATAAAGAACTGAGTGATGGAGAAGAGGGCCAATGAGGGCTTCTCTGGGGCCAAAGCATTTGAGCTGAAGTGTGCAAGAAAGACCCGAGCCAGTCATGTAGCTATCACGGGAGCTTCCAGATAGCTCCATGGCTGAAGGCAAACATGAGCTCGGCAAGTTCAAAGAAGACTAAGAAGGCCAGGCGTCTAAAGAGGGGCCGAAGGGGAAGGGAGTAGTAGGGGAGGAAGTCAGAGTGGTCTTGAGCATTCCTAGCCACATACAGAAAGTCTGAGCGTAAGTAAGAGGCAATGTAAGGAGCTGCTGGGACTCCGTGGGAACGTTCTCCAGGAGAAGGTCTCCGGCACTTGCATTCTGAAATGACTGCTCCATCACCAGCTCAGGTCTAAGAAGTCTTCGTGCTCCACGAAGATGAACAAACTCATTTTTCAGACTTGTGCTACATGGGGATCCCTCCACAGAAGAACCCAACAGGGCTGGGCAGGGCTGGGCTTCTTGCTTAAAAAGAAGAAGTTTCTCAGGCAGGCCCCTGATTTAGTAGCTCCTGCAGCTGCTGTTTCCCTGGACATAAACCAATATCAACAATCACAGAAGGAGAAACTTAGGCCACTTCAGTTTGGGGGTGAAAACTGGATGGGTAGAAAAGAGGCATTTGTTGGGCAACTAGTTAGTGCTGGGCATTTTACCCACTTTCTCTCCCTTGATACAACAGTCCCTTGACTATCCCTGTAACAGAGGTAAGAAACCTGAAGTTCAGAAAGGTGGTGTCATTCAGACGAAGTAAATGGAAGAAGTAGGCCTGGATCTTCATGCGTGTTTGTCTCAGGCAGCCCATGTCCACGTGAGCAATGGGCCAGAAGGACTTCAGTTCCCCCTGGTGGTAGGCCGAGGCATGTGGACCCCCAGGCTTCAAAGCGGCTCCGCCATGTTACTCGGGGATCCTCCGGGCCCCAGCTGAGCAGCTTTCTGGTTGTTGTGTGTGATCCGCAGGCCTGTTAGTGAGGACCAACTCATACCCTGAGAGTCAGTGATAAACTGTGGTGTGAGCCAGAGGCTTGGAAAGGAGGACAAAGCCAGCCGGGCCATTGAACCTCACTCAGGCTACCCAAACTCAGACCTACCAAATCAGAAATGGCTTTTCACAGCTTCCCCAGGGAATTTTGAGTTTCATTTTACCATGGCACAGGCTTCTTCCTTATCTGTGATGACTGGCAGCAGACCTAGAGTTTCACCTTGAAGGATTCATGTCACCTGTTCCTAGGGCCTGCCTTGTCCTTGTGATTTAGATCTCAGTTCTCTCGTAGGTTTTGGGTTGCATCTCACGATGTCATGCTTAGCTCTGATGGAGGTGAAGGCGGTTAGACGGTCACTGCAGGAGCCCCCATTCTTACCTCCAGTCTTGGGGCCATCCCACCTGGCCCCTATGTGGGTCCCGTTATGGGACAGTGCTTCCATGAGTAGCCCAAACCTGTCAGGACCCTGAAGATTAGGCTGCTGGCCCTTGCTGCCTCCGCCATCTGCCTGCTGCCCAACCTCTAGGCATTCAGGAGGACACTCCATCCAGGCCACCTCATCGATCACATCGGCCATCAGCCTCACAAATTTGCCAGACTTAGGATCCCTTTCCGGGGACACGCATTTCCCTCTGATTTGGTTCCCAGATGCGGGAAGCAGGCATCCCCCCGCCTCCCGCTCCCCATGAGGACACCATTCCTGAAACATATATTCCGGCCTTAGCAGCACAGGGAGCTGCAGAGGTGAGATGCGAACCCCAGAAACCCCTCTCTGAGGGCCAGCTGTGATGTGATGCTCACCACTTCCCTGGGCCCTCTTGCAAAGGAGGGGCTCACTGCATCTCTGCAGGAAGTGTCTGCCCAGGTGAAAGGAAACCCTCCAGCAGGACCCAGGCCAGCAGGCTGCACCCAGGACCTCATTTGCACTTCAATACCATGCTTTTCTTTGACTCCACTATGGAATTGGGTGTTAGATGTGTCAGTGGGGGAGACTCCCCAGGGCAATTAACTGGGAGTATTGAGCCGGAGAGAAATCAGTGTGTGTTGACTCAGATATTTGAGCGACCACCTTTCAGTATTGACTCAAAAATTCGCCTTCCAGCTGTCCCTGCTGGCAGGCTCTTCTGGCATCTCGTCAGACCCCTGTTAATCTGTTTTTCAAATTTCAACTTGCTTCAACTTGTCTCCTGATTCTCCCGACCATTATTAGAATAATGGGTTCCAGGCTGACCTGCGCGCAGCATTCAGGCACGTGGCCCAGGCTCCTCTCTGGAAGTGACCCCTTCTTATAAATCAGTCCAAGGGGGTCCCCTTGCCGAGCTCATGGCAGGCTAGGTCGGTTTTGGAGGACTTCTTACACCCGCTCCTAATCGTTCCTCTGGAGCGTGTTAGTAGTGGGAGCCTCTGTCAGAATTCAGTGGTCTATCTGCTACGGGCTTTGCCGAGTCCCTCAAATCCTAATGGGAAGAACTTCCCCACTCCCAGCAAATCCCCTGGTGAGTGAGTCTTGCCTGAGTTTGTGGCCACTTAATCGGCAGGTCCCTGTCCCTCGCTTTGCAGCCTTTTGACAATACAAGTGCCTTTCCCAGACATGTCCGGGGAGCTGGGGCCCGGCTGGTTGGGAGCCTGGCAGGGTAAGGAGCCTGGGCCTGTATTCCTGGCCCCCAGGCCTTTTAGCAGCAGGCCTTGCTAAGGTCTTGGGAAGTGTGGCTGTCAGATCTTCCGACCTTTTCTACTCGGGGCTGACGAATGGCAGAGTTGTTTGGTTTGTTTTTGCTAGAGGACTGGTCTTCATATTTATTTATTAATATGGAAGTAGAGTTGACACACAATGGCACCTCTGCTTCAGGGGTACACCACAGTGATTGGACAAGTGTATACGTTACACTGTGCTCACCCCTGTGTAGCCCGTCTGTCACCAGGCTGTGTTATTACAGTACCATTGACGATAGTCCCTATGCAGTACCTTTTATCCCCGAGGCACAGCTGTTTTTAACCTCAGTCTTTCTAGAAGTTGAGTTGCTAACCCACCAATGTTCTGTAGAAGGAAGATCCTGGGACGTATGAACCAACTCTGGACAAATGAGGACTTTACTAATGGAAGGACATTGTCAGTGGCAGGGAGGTCTTCTAAAGTCCTTTGTTGTTGGGCTTGATATCATCGATGGGGATGTGGCCTCAGGAGCCGGTTGGCATGGGAGGGCAATGGGTGGCAAGGAATCAGACTCAGATGGCTGGGCCTCTCCCCAGAAGTGACTCAGAAGGCTCAGAGAGAGTCTGTCAACTCTGGTTTATTAGTTAACCATCTCCAAAGGGCATTTTGATGAGCTGCCAGGCTAGGGGACCACCATCATGATGGAATGAGAATTAGCTTGAAATCAGAATTCCTGGGCCCTTGTCCACGGCTTGCTGCCCAGTAACCAACTGTGTCACTTTGGGCAAGTCCTCTTTGCTTCCCTTTCTCAACCTCAAAGCAGAATACCCGCTTTACCCAGTCTCTTTGAGGAATGTATGAGATGCTGTGTATTATCTGGAAGCTGTGAAGTGTGGAAGACATGACCCACGCGCCAACTGCTTTGTCAATTAGGGACCCTAATATTGGGAATTCATTCGCTTAACAAATATGTGATGGCAGGAACAGACAGATCAAGGGGGTGGCCTCTGCTTTGATCTCTGGAGAATGCAGGGGCTTCTGGAAGCTGGAGATTTGGTTCCTCTAGGTCATGGCCCCTTTTGCCCATGGATAGAAAAGGGAGAAAAAGGGGAGGGTGATTCTAGAATGGCAACCACTCTCACCAAACCTGGAGACCCCATTGCACCGTTTGTATAACAAGGTTAAAATTCTCTCACTGGTGGAGTTTCCCCTCAAAAAGATCACTTCTAGAATTCATGGCCCCTTTCTCTGTTCACATCTACAAAGAGTACGGTGTGGTGAGCCTGACCTTCCCCCCAGAGCAGGTGGATTCATTGGAAAATAAATCCTGATGAAACCAAGTCAGAGGAGGTAAAGTGTTTCTGCACACATGAAAACCATTCAGAGTAAAGTCCGAAAGGGTGCAGGGTGAGAGACACAGGTGGGAGGGGACCCCCGATGGCAGGACCCACGTGGGAAGCATCCAAATGGAGTGAAGTCTTGAGGATAACCCAACAGAGAGTCAGACTTAAGTTTCAAGCCGAAGACCTCACCCCCATAATGGAAAATCAGTTCTGAAACCAAGACTTGGTTTCCCACATCTTATTCTATCTAGGAGGTTAGATACAGATGAAGAATGCAGACCAGGAATTATTGCCATCACAAATGTAAGAATTCCTTCTTATAACCCCATGTCATACCCTTTATGACTCATAGAGTCCTGTCTGTAATGACCAGCCAGTGACCCAAAGTACTCATGTATTTCCCAAGGCAGCAATCTTTCCCCAAACTTTTCTTTGTTCTCACCGCTGCACTATGACATACCCCAATTTCATATTTGACAACACCGCCTAAGCGATGGTTGTTTTCCAAACAGGGGAAGATGATTTCTACCACAACTTAATTCATTTTCAATAGCTATCGAAGTGGGTTTCTGTGCTGCTTTTAATTCTTTCTTGGGCTGTGTTGATTTGCTCAACTGAAGATTATTTGCTCATTTATATCATAGAAGGAATACTAAATTACTATTACTATCTTAAAACTAAAAAGTACAGATAAATCCAAAGAAGAAAGCAAAATCACCCATAATTCCATCATCTGGAGAGACTAATACCAAATTTTGGGGGCCTATCTGCCAAACTTATGTATGTGAGGGTCCCATGGTGCATGTGTGATTGGGATTGTCACACATACACTGTTTTGTAACTTGGGAGGTCATGAATTTCTTTCCTTTGAACATTTAAACACATTTCAAAACAGAAGAGGGAAACTAAGAAGACATGATGTGCCCAATGTGGTACAGTTTTTTTCCACGTGACTCATGCTGTTTGCTGCACATCTTGAGTCACATTTTGCATCACATCAAGTGGAAACTCCAATTATTTTGCACTTCTGCAAATTTGTAATACATCTGGGATGTCTCTGATGTTCTGTGAGTCTTAAAGTTGCCTCTGAATTTTCCGAGAGAGACTAATAGAGTTCAACCTGTGTTTTAGTGTTTAGATAGAAGATGTATACTGGAATTCTCAATCAGAAAACTTAATTAATGATGACACCACATTTTATAAGTATGCCCAATAATGAGTGTTAACTGTAGCAAGATGGTGGTACTAAAAGGCTGTCCTTGGGGGTTGTGAGCCATGGTCTTCTAAGAGTAAGATGATGAGTGAGAATTCATCTCCAGCAAACAAGGAAATTCTTCCACCATCTGGAGTGTGGAATTGATTGGGGTAAAATGTCAAATACATATATGTGTAGAAATTCCAGGAGAGTCTTGCAATTCCATACTGATCAAGTCTTGTTTGAATCATCAGGTGGCATTGGCTCAAATTGACAAGGTCATGTTTGGTCAGTTAGCTTTCAATAATGCTGTCGCTATTCTCCCAACACCAGGCTAGCTGGCCATTTTTTTCTCCTTGTCCATCAGGGACTTTTCCCTCAAGGACAGAAAAGGGAAAGAAGAGAGTTTAATAAAAGTGCAAGGGAAACATGGGTAGAAATGGAAGAGAAAGAGGACCACAATTAAGACACAATTGAGCAAGTAAAAAAAAAAAAAAAGACCTGGTTAGAAGAAAGAAAAATATGCTGTGGGAGCAAGAGACACAAAGCGGGGTGGGGGGGAGTAAGTTGAAAACTTTTTGAGAAGAGAAATTAGGAGGAAGGAAAACATGAGAAAGTGTTGAATAACAGGGAGGCTAAAGGGTCTGTGAGATATTCTTTCCTAGTGTTGAGTTTACTTCCAAAATTCTTTGTGAGAGGTAAAGCCAGAAAACAGATGAGTCGTCTTCACTACAAAGTAATTGTGGTGCTTTCTGGAAGCAGGGGCACATCATACACAGAGCCTGCCTGTGGATAACTAAAGAAAAAGGTTTCCTTTGTTGGAATCCCTTGTTTTAGTAGCTCCAACCCCTTCTTGTT
This sequence comes from Mellivora capensis, assembly GCA_004024625.1. Lineage (NCBI taxonomy): Eukaryota > Metazoa > Chordata > Mammalia > Carnivora > Mustelidae > Mellivora > Mellivora capensis. The sequence goes on from PISX010004045.1 coordinate 9,542, forward strand.
TGGTTTGTATTTTTGTTTGGGTGACCCCCACTTTTTGCACAATTCCAAAGACACAAACCACATTTCAGCACTCACAATACTATCTTGTGGAGGTGTTCTCTTATAGGCTCTCATAACAACTCTAGGAATTCAGTGAAGGCAGATGTATGGTGCAGTAATCCTTTTACATCTGGAGAAACTGAGGCATGGAGGGACGTTAGATGGAGAGAGTTCAGTTGCCCCTTTTAGGGCTGGTGGGCAGTGACAGAGCAGGGGCAGCCATGTCTTCTCAACAGAAATAGTTACATTTCTACCTGTAATCAACTCTTGTCCCCTCTGTTTGCCGTGATACCACAATGAAACCAATCGCAAACTTTTCAAACACACTGTCCTTATCACTCATCTTGCATATTTCCATTTTGGAAAAATTGTGTTCCTTTAAAAATGGTAATAGTGCTTATTTTTCAAAGAAAAGCCATATCACAATAAACTTTGATTCAAAGTGAAAGGGATAAATGGTTTGGGAATAATAAAACTCATAGAAAATTAGCAAAAAAACAAAAGCACCCATGTAATTAACAGTTTCCAAAGAGCATAAAATATTGCTAACCATGATTCAGTATTTTGCAATTCAGGGGGAGGAGGGGAGGACATACTACATGATTCCTTGTCAGAGTAGCCCTAACGTATGCATGAGTGGCCTACTCCATATGACTCATCAACCAGAGTTGGCCCAGTGAGCTGGTTCTAGGTGGCCTATGATCTCCTTCCTTGTGCGCTCCAGGCTCCTTTCCCAAATTCTCAGCTCATCCTGGGCTAGAGCGAGGGAAGAGACTGGGGATAGGCCCAGCGGCCCCAATTTTCCCACATGTTCCTTAGTGACTAGTACCTTAGCAAATTATTTGTGCTGAAAACTAACAATAGCTTTTAGGATCTGAAAACAAGGTGAATCACTGATCCGGTTTCTAGAAGAAGTGTGAAGTGCTAAGGGCCCCTTCTGGTGAAAGATGTCATTCATTAAGCTGGGGACATACGGCTGAAGTGAGAAGCTCCTCCTGCATTTCCTGATTTCTGGAGCCCTAGAGCTGCAAATCTATTATGTGAACCTCTCTGAACTCAAATGTCTCTGGAACAATGATCAGTGTAGAAAGAAGAAAGAAAGAAAGAAAGAAAGAAAGAAAGAAAGAAAGAAAGAAAGAAAGAAAGAAAGAAAGAAAGAAAGGAAGAAAAGAAAAGAAGCGGGAATGATACATGACTTGAAAATCTTAGATGCTAACCTTTCCAAATGAAACTGCAGGGCAAGCAGGATGAAGTGGAGACAATCTTCCAACAGCTTTCTTCTTTCCTTTTTTCTCTGAGTCCTGTTCCCTCCCTCCCTCCTTCCTTGTGTGGCTCAGTCCATGAGGTAGTTCTTTTCCAGTGCCTTCTCTCTGGGCTCCCTTCCAAACTTAGAATAAGAACCAGCATCTTGAGTTTGTACTCTGTGTTATCTTTGTGTTTATCACTTTCTATAAATCATCTGCTTTGGTTATTACCACAACCTGGGGAGGTAGGTGTAATCATCATCTCCCCACTTTTCAGATGAGGACAAATGAGGCCCAAAGGGGTTATGCGTGAACTGTGGCCGGGCTGGGTGTGACCCTTGGCCTGTGTGATTCTGATGCTCGGACCTCACAGACAGTCACAGGGCCAGCAAAGTCTGGAGGCAAGATGACACAATGTGGGACAAAAGAAATACGATGCCGATGAGGCTGAGGTCTGTATGGACTTCTTCTTCCAAAGATGATTTCCTGCTCCGAAGGTAGGAGAGGAAGCCCAGGGTGGCCACACTGTTTGCTGGGGTCTGGCTGGGACAGAAACCCCCTGACCACCAAGACCAGCTTGACTGACCGGCTCACCTCATTGTCTCATTTCAGCTTCTGAGGAACTGACCCCTGAAGGGAGTTCAGTGACAGGGCAGGATTCCATGGAGGCCGCTGAGAGACAACCATCTTCAGAGTGGACAGAGACACCTCACTTTCTTAATGATGCTCTGCCGTCTGCTTTCTGTGCTCTGTTGTGATGCAGGAAAAATGAACCCCCGGCTTCATTTCTCCCTTACTCGGTTTTATGGAGACAAAGAAAAGTAACTTCTTTTCCTTTCTCAGCTCAAAACTTCTTAAGCTGTGTCTCTTCCTCATGGTCCCTTTGAGAATAAAAGTCTAGAAACACAATCCGGACAAGTTTGGAAAATGTGCTTTTACAAATCTCAGTTCAAAGCCAACCCCTCCCCACCGCCCCCCGACGTTGAGACCGAGTCCTGTTTGTTCCCACAGATGATAAGTCTGGCTGTGGGGCCTCTTTTCTGTTTTCTTCTACCAGGGGTGAATGGCTTTCATGCTCTCATCGCTGCGGTTCCACTGAATCTTCATCTCTGAGCAAAAGCCCCAGTGGCCAACTTCAGAGGACATCCTGACCTCTGAGCGCCTCGTGTGCAATGTCTTGTTTGAAACGATGGTGGGAGGGCAGGGGGAAGAGGAGGCGGAGGAAAAGAGCCCCAGACCCCACAGTTTATAAATCACCCCGTAACACAGCCGGGATGTGAAAGGCACCCGGCCAGGGGTTGTGAAAGGAAATAATTTTCATTCCCAGCCCTGGGAATGATGTGAAGCAATAGAACAAAAGCGGCATTCCCCAGGGCTTTTCTGAGAGTAAGATGGAGGGGAAAATGTAAAAATCACAGGAAGGGCAGAACTAGGAAAGACAGGGAAGCAAAGCAGAATGCAGCCAGACACCCAGCTTCCTCGGGCAGCTGCCTTCAGGACCCAGAAGGCTCCTCTAAGCATCTCGCTGTGGGGATGGAAACACCTTCTGCCTAGAAGAGTTTTGGGATGTTCTCAGAGGCGTGGTGAGGGAAGTGGACGGGAAGTGGAGATGGGCTATGTATCTGGTACGGGCTATGTATCTGCTATTTGGGCATGAACAGAAAATTGCTTCTATTTTACCTAGATAATAAAGAAAAGCTGAAGGCACACGTGATGCTGTGATTTACCCTCGCTAGGACCTTACTTGGCCCAAGAGGCATTAAGTGTTTTCAACCATTCCCAGGAAAGCATGGGTAGGACCTGACTGCCCCCAGCTAATCAATCCCAGGGGCAGAAGGGGAAGGGAAGGCAACAAGAGTTGAATTCCCTGGGGCGCCTGGGTGGCTCAGTGGGTTAAGCCGCTGCCTTTGGCTCAGGTCATGATCTCAGGGTCCTGGGATCGAGTCCCGCATCGGGCTCTCTGCTCAGCAGGAAGCCTGCTTCCCTCTCTCTTTCTCTGCCTGCCTCTCTGTCTACTGTGATCTCTCTCTGTCAAATAAATAAATAAAAATCTTAAAAAAAAAAAAAAAGAGTTGAATTCCCTGCCCCAGGCTTCCGGGGGGCAACTGTGTCTTGTGTCTGGAAACAGGCAGGTGTGACCCATAGTTCAGCAAGTTTACAGCAAGTCAGGGTATGCTGAGTGCAAGGGGCAGTCAGCAGATGTGGGTTCTTGTCCTGACTCTGCTGCTCAGTATCTTGGTAACAGCCTCGCCCACTATGAAACAGGCTTGGAGACAGCAGTGCTACCTACCTCCAAGGTTTTCTTGGTGAAGATTCGGTAAAATATTAGAGCACAAGTAGGACCACCAGACTCACAGTAATGTCGGCACTAAGAATTATTAACCATCAAACACATGCTAGGCCTCATATATGTTACACGTTACTTCTGTTCCTGGCAACAATCCCATACTAAGTCAGCTCTTCCAGGCCCTACTCCACAGATGAAGAAACAAATTCAGGGAGATCTAGTAGCCTGAGACCACATGGCTGACTGCTGGCCAAGTGCCTGAGCAAGATATATGCTGCTCGATGTTAGGACATCAAAACATGCAGGATAGCCTGGAGGTATGGACCCTGGAGCCCGGTAGAGCCAGCTTTCAATCCTGGCCCTACCACTTACCAGCTGTGTGAGTTTGGGAATGTTGCTTAACATCTCTGTGCCTCAGTGTCCCCATTGTAAAATGAGGATAATTAGGGACCTGCCTCGTAGGGATGTCAGATATATACACAAAGCATTTAGAAGAGTTATCCACACTTTGCAAGCCCTTTTCAAGTGCCAGGATTTTTTTTTTTAAATGCTCTTAGTAAATGATTTCCCTGCTAGAGCAGGGACAAGGGAAAATGATCCAGCTCATGATTCTTGTTACCTTCCCTGTGTACTTCCCTTCAAAGTCCTTTAGTTCAGCTGTAAGCAAGAACCCACTCAAGACCATGAACCCTGGTAGGTGGTAGCACTGTTGGAAAGAGGAACCAAACCGTTGTTTGGTAGAGTGGCAGCTTTTTGTTTTGTTTTTGGAAGAAGAGCAGGGGCCCGCAGCCTGGGCTCCCAGCCGGCAGCTTGTCTTGCTTCCTTGGCCCATAGAATATGCCACTTAACTGCCTAGTTATACCCAAGATGGCCAGAAATTGGGAAGCAGGTGCCCTTGCCCTGGTTGAAAATGGAGCGGATTCTGTTCAGTGTTTATTATGACTGAAATCATTATTTCCAGCTCTAAATGAATGACCACATCCTGCACTGGGTATCCTTCTGGAGCCTGCTGTTGACTCCGGAGTAAACACTGGTGGAGACCAACTTCAGGTGCCCAGGGAAACCCAGCCAGGCTGCCGACATGCTCTGCGAGCCCCTGGCACTCTCAAGAGAGCCTTCCTTCTTGGATGTGCTTCTCTGTGTGGGAGCCCTTGGGAGCCCACATGCCAAGCTGGGTGGTATGAACATCCATGAGGAGGGCAGCTCAGCATGGGGGATGGCTGCACCCCTGCACGCCGCTGCAAGGGCTACGCTCCAACAACATCTGGTGGTCGGCCTGATGTCCATCCGCCGAACATCTGGCTGTCACTCCAGAAACAGACTGTTGTTTATGGGCCACAAATGCTTTACTAGGCAGGGAAGGCACGATGAGTCCATGCTGAGCCCCCTCCAGGCTATAGGACCTTGGAGGAGAGGCACCCCCCCACACACACACCTAGAGCCTGTTAGGTTCATTTCAGGTGGCAACCCCATCTGGCTTGAGCCCCTCGGCTCCCTGCACTCCAGGCCACGGGCCTGGGCATAGCAGACTCAGACCCAAGCAGATGGCAGGTCCGGCTTCTGACCCGGTCTGGCTAGCCAAGCAATGTTACAGAATCACTGGCCTCCAGCCCACCAAGAGAGGTGGACACATTCATTAGTAAGAACTTGAAAACATCATCCACCTTCCTTCCCTAAGGAGTCCAGGGCTTAATGGAGAGCTGCTACAGCCAGTCCCGCCCCACCTCCCAACCCTTGTACACCAAGTCTCTGAAGATGAAGTTCATTGACGTGGGTGGAAGGGACACCAATATGCCAGGACGTCCCTTCTGCTGCCCCTGTCCCCATCTACCCGGCTTTCTCTCAGGTCATCTGAGCCTGGTTTCTGAATGCTGGGGGCCTGGCAGGGGCTGGGGTCTCGCCCCTCCTCTAGATACCACTGCTAATTCTTTACAGAGAGCCAGACTCCCCACCCCTTCTTTCTCACCCTGTCTTTTTTCCCAACTTTCCTTCAGTTGGAGCTGTGTGTGAGAGAAAGAAGGCGAATCATGTGCCTGGTGGAGGAATGAGATCATTTCTCTCCCCTCTTAGCAGGCTTGCTGTCTGCTAGTCGGGGTTACTGGAAGAAAGCGGGAAAGCTTGATTTCCACAGAGAGCCATCTGGCTCCACCAGACTCACGCTGATGCTAATCTGTGGGTTTCTTTTTCTTTTTTTTTTTAATTTTTAAATTTTTTGTTCCTGGGCGTACTTCATGCACAGCTGCACTCAGACCTGGTCCATCTGAAGGCAAGTGTGCATTCGGTGCCTGTGTTTTTTACACCATAATGCACGCCCTGTCCCCTTGTAGGTGTCAGGACACCATTGTTACCCCGGGTGGGTCTATGTAGTTGTAATGTCAGCGCTATACTTTCAAATGGAAATCAGGCAATTATGCTCCCCATGGAGAAATCTGACAGATGCAGAAGTTTTATACCGCTGGCTGTGCCGTGGGGACAAAGGCGACCCGCGCTCCCAGGAGATGGGGAAATAAACAGAATATGCTTTAAGGGTACAGAAAAATCTAGGAACTGTGGGATGGGAATTCATAGATCCTGTGGCTGTTTAACTTCCAAACAGGATCGTGATGGGTTGATGAGGCGCTGAACGCATCCTTGTGAAGGCGGCATTAGCAACCTGGGTACGATATGCATTCAGACATCGGCGGACGCTGCTCTGTGCGTCTGTTGCTCTGTTTCCAAACGCACAGCTTCAGAGTGTTTGCCCTTGTTTTGCTTCCCTCTCACAGGGGGCTCAGGTTGGCCTAAAGGGAAGAGGAGCCGCTTGCAGTCCGAGGTCTGTGGGAAGGAGCAGCTTCCTGTCAACATTCAGTGGTAGATAGGCAGGTGCTCATGCTGGAAAATGTGGCAGCTACGTTACCGTGGCTGGAACTGGTCATGTTCTTGGTATGTGCCCAGCCCCAGCCAAGTGCTCTGGTCCTATGAGCATGAGGTAGGTACCAATTTTATGGGTGAGGAAAAAGGAACAGGGCTGCCTGGATGGCTCAGTCAGTTAAATGTCTGCCTTCAGCTCAGGTCATGATCCCGGGATCCTGGGATTGAGCCCCGCATCAGGCTCCCGGCTCTGCGTAGAGCCTGCTTCTCCCTTTACCTCTCTCTTTTTCATGAATAGATAAATAAAATCTTTTAAAAATGAAAGAAAGAGGGACAGAGCTAAGTGCAAGAACTGGGCTTTAGTTCTAGACCTCTCCCTACCCCCTGCCCAGCCCCACGCCACCGCTGGTCTTGGCTCTGGCAGTTTGCCTGCAGCCTCACTAATGGTTCAACAGAGAGTGGCGGGGGTGGGGGTGTGTGGGGTGGGTGGAGAGGCGCCCTCGCTCGTGTGCCCTTGACAAAGCCCGTGATGTCAGACACATATAGTTGGAGCGAACCAAATAGAAGAGACCTAAATAAAAGTTGAAACTTAATGTTTCCCAGTAGATATCCAGCAGTGGAAATGAATGATTCGTTTCGAGCCTGAAACATGCAGGAAGATTCATCACTCAATGTGTCTAAACATGAGTTTAAATTCACTTCTATTACCGAAAAGTGAAGTGCCCCCAGATCCTGGTCATCGCTTTCTTCTGTAGAGGAAGAAACAACTAGCAGCAGGCTTTGGCTCATGGCTTTGGACTTCAGGACTCCCTGAAATTCCCTACCACATGGCTGCCTCGGACTAACATAAAAGCTGATGACAAACATAATCGAGAGAAAAGGGAAGACATTTTATCTTTCTGAAAACATATTTGTAAACTAAGCACATGACAAAATTAATAAAACAGCAGTATATAGTAATTGCTGCTACTTTTCCAGATCAACAGGTACCATTTTGAAAGTCCACGAAACACCATTTCAGGGTGAAAACATTAATGGAACAAAACCAGAGGTTTCAGGAGATGAAATATTTACTAATTGGCTAGTGACTAATAACAGCAGTCACACACGTGACACTCTCTGATTACCTTATCCAAGGGTGGAATAACTAAGGGGATTCAAAACTTTTTAGAATGTTAGCTTTGTCTTAAGTTAGGAAAGAAATTAAATATCTGCTTATGGAAAAATTAGCTTTACTTTTTCCATTTCTATTGAGTACATTTGATTGAAAATACAAGAATAATAAGCTTGCATTGCAGAAATGAAAAGTATCGTTAAAGTAGTCTCATACATAAAGACCTTAATCCAAAAGCGTTGAAGACACTAGTGACAAGCATAAGAGACTGAAGCCACAAATCACTCAAGAACAGGTCACTTAGGAGCCCAAAAAAGCACCAGGAGCCTTACCCATGGGGGGTTGGATGAGCCAAGCTGAGTAACCCCCAACACCAGCCTGGCCTTGTGTCATAGAGACCAAAAAGCACTAAGGACCCAAAGGAGGAAAAATAGGAGCAAAGAAAATGGGAAACCCATTTAAAATTTGGGAATTAGGGCGCCTGGGTGGCTCAGTGGGTTAAAGCCTCTGCCTTCGGCTCAGGTCATGATCTCAGGGTCCCGGGATCGAGCCCCACATCAGGCTCTCTGCTCCCTGCTTCCTCCTCTCTCTCTCTCTCTGCCTGCCTCTCTGACTACTTGTGACCTCTGTCTGTCAAATAAACAAATAAAATCTTTAAAAAAAATTGGGAATTAAAAATTTTGAAAATCCAAAAGCAGAGATTAATTAGCCTCAAAATATATGTCATAGCTAATGTCATTCAACTTGTTAGTGTCCAAGATAAGTTATTAGCATATAATATCTTTCCATAAAGAACTTGGCTTAGGGGCGCCTGGGTGGCTCAGTGGGTTAAAGCCTCTGCTTTCGGCTCGGGTCATGATCCCAGGGTCCTGGGATCGAGCCCCACATCCGGCTCTCTGCTCCGCAGGGAGCCTCCGCGGGGAGCCTGGTTCCTCCTCTCTCTCCCTGCCTGCCTCTCTTGCCTACTTGTAATCTCTGTCTGTCAAATAAATAAATAAAATCTTCAAAAAAAAAAAGAAAAAAACTTGGCTTAATGTCTTCATCATAAGTTCTTTACATATCAAAAAGTATTTTTAATTAAACATTTGACAAAAAATAAATCAGTTCACAGAGAAATCTCTAAAAAATTTTCAGATTGAACCGTTTGCCATACAAAGTTGTGTTTTTTTTTTTAAACCTCTGATTGAAGAGGAGTTTGGTTTGTTTTGCTTTTCTCTTCTCTTTAACACATTTATTTGAAAATATTATTGTAATCTTGTGATTGTGACATTTTCAAAGTGAGTATGATTGGCAAAATCAGAATTGATTTTGACCCAACTCTTCCAAAAACCAATGTGTATGTGTGTGTGTGTGTATGTGTGTGAATATGAACCTGGCTCTCAGGTAACATGTATTGTAAATGTATTGTAACTCTGTATGTGACTTTGTGTGCATATCACCATAGTTCTTAGCATCTTAAGAAAAGTGAAGCAGGTTGCTATCCAAAGAGGTTCAGTAGAAATGCGACAGTGCAGGAAAGCTTTCCACCAACCAATCTAGCAAAAACATATCAAATTTCTTTATACCTGATTATGGACAAAATGCACTTGGAAAAACCATGCCATTTATTAGAAGAGAAAATAAATGAGACAGTGAGCAGACCATATAAAAAACACATATGGGATTTTTCAGATCACACCTTTCACACCCTTGAGAAAAATCTTTTCAGAGGAAGTCCCAGTTACTCGTGAGTCACAGACCTCAGCTGGACTGAGTTGAAGGAATGATTGAAAGCCATTGGTTTAGATCAAAATGGTAACGGTAGTCATCTTTGGAAGCTAGAATTATGGATGACTTTATTTTTCTTAATCATGAGTTTCTGAGTTTTCCAAGTAATAATGTGAAGCATTCACAGCATGATGTTTAAATGAGTGGGCAGTGGAGCCAAGCCATGAGATTTGGAGTCTGGCTTTATGGCTCATTGGCTTATCCAAAGCATTTTCCACCTTTGGGCTCCCTGTTTCATCTCTGAAGAACAGAAACCATCATAGGGCCCATTTCAAAAGTTGTTAGGATGACTAGTGAGATAATGCTTGCAGAACACCTAGTATCTTCCATGTGTAACTAACTGTGCAATAAATGTTAACTATTTAAGAAAAATCCTTTCCTGGTCCAGGTCTGTACAGTTTCTTACAGAAAGAGAAAAAGTGGAAACCCTAAGTCTCATTTATGAAGTCAGTATAATTTCCATATATCATCTCCCCTGATCCCTGGTGTACGTGAGCACCCCTTCTGTTCCTTTTCTTCTACAGTTCCCTGTGTTTTTCATTCATGCATTCATTGCAACCTGATGCTAGTTTATTTGTTTATGTGTTCTGGAAGGAGATGCCATGGTCGATTTCAAGCTACCAGTGGTTTAACAAATGGCTTGGAAAACTCCTGAATACTTAACAATTAGCATACCACTGGCTAATCTTCTATTTTGACAATTTTGACATATTGAAAATTGCATTTGAAATGGCACTTTGGGTTTGACAATGAGGAAAAATAACCCCCTTCTCCATACTCTCAGACCATCACAAATAGAACAATTAATTTGTAGGTAGTAGTGGGAGCCATTGGCTGTAACTAAACAGATGACCAAATGGATTATTTTCTGGATTGGTTTTTATTATTGTGATGGTGAAATGAAGATTTCTTAGAAACCAATGGGACTGTCAAAATAGAGCCATCACATGGATCCCCAAATAGCTCCAGCACCCTGAGGAAATGAGCAGGGTTGAGCATCTTTGCATTTCTTTAAGATTTCCAAGTATTTTGTTTTCCAAATCCAAAAGTCAAAGTAACATAAAAAGTCATATATTAAGATTTTTTTTCCAGTCTCTGAATCTATCCACCTATTGCTCTCATTATAGATAAGCATTTTTAACTGATTTCTTGTTAATATTTTTTTATGAAAATAGCCACAAAACACACATGGGTGTTTTTATCCCCCACACCTACTGACTTTACACAAAAGATGTTATCTACATTGTTCTACACTTCGTTTTTTCACTTAACAATAGAACCTGCCATTTTTCCACATCAGTATATAGAGAACATCCTCACTCTTCTTTACAGCTGCATGTTTTCATTATGTGACACATTAAAGACAGCCCCATTTTCTTTGTTCCTCCTCCCCATCGAGAGGTAGATTCTACTTCCCTCCCCTTGAATATATATTGGTCTTCAATGACTTGTTCAATTAGCAGAATACAGTGCAAGTGAGCCCGTGTGTGGAGGTTAGGCATGAAGAGGCCGGCTGCCTCCACCTTCTGACACTCCCCTGGGAGAAAGATGCTGGGGGAGAAATTGGACTCCCCTGAGACCATCATGTTGTGTGGAAGCCAAGCTAGCCACGTGGAGAGACCACGTGTGGAGAGGTGTTTGGCCAGTCCCTGGCTATTTTAGCTACGCCAGCCTGTGTGCCAGATGTGGCAGTGAAGACCGTGGAGGCCTCCCATGATCTCAGCCCAGCCAACATCTGACTCTAACCCCATGAGAAGGCCCAGCTGAGTCCAGCCAACCCACAGAACACTGAGCAAGGATGATGCATTTTTGTTCTAATCACTATATTTTGAGGTCCTTTGCTACATAGCAATAGGTAACCTGAACACAATATGCAGATGCACATAATTCACTTAATTAGCCCCTTCTAGATCAATATTCGGGTTGTTTCCGATCTTTTGTTATGTCAATCAGTGATGTCATGAATAATCTTACCTATATATTGTTTTGCACATGTGCAGGTTTATGAATTCCCAAAACTGGAATTAGTGAGTCAAAGGACATGCATGTGCAATTTGGTGCATTTTCATTCATTTAAAGTGCCAAATCCTTGCCCATTTTCCTACTGGTTTGTTCTTTTATATCTCAGTTTCTAGAAAATAGGATCTTTAATATGAGGTACAAGTAGTTTTCCCCACTTATCTTATCTTTGACTTTGCTTATATTGATTTTGGCTAAGAAGAATTTTATTTTTAAGTCTCTCATATTTCTTCCATTTCTTTTATCTTTTACCATTTGATCTTTGATCCATTTAGAATTCATCCTGATGCATCTAACTTTGCTTTCTAAATTAGTACTTTTGAAATCACATATTAAATAGGTTCATATTTTTGTTACTGATTTTAAATGTTACTTTTATCATATTCTAAATTTTAGTATGCATTTACGTCTAGTATTTTTATTCTGATTCTTTGTCTATTCATTTGATATCACACTCTTGATTTTTGTAACCAAAAACTATCATTTAATATGTGAGATGGCTAATATGTGCCTTGTTAGTCTTGTTTCAAAGAATTCTTCTGAATAGTCTTCCTAATTAATTTTCTCATGTGAGCTTTAGAATCAACTTGTTGAGTCACAAAATAATTTGGCAGTATACTAATTGGAATTACACACAGGGAGATTTAATTTAGGGAGACTTGCCATCTTTAGGAGGGTCACTCTTTTTATCCAAGCATATGGTATGCTTGCTTTTGTTTAAAACTGCTTTTGTATCTTTCAAGATCAGTTTAAAGTTTTTGTTTCATAAAGATCTGGAACATTATTCTTGGTTATTTAGCTTTTTTGTTGTTATTCTAAGTATAAAAAGGTCTTCCATTACATTTCCTAACCAGTTGTTTAAATGTATGAAAGCTTTTAAAACTATTTATTGATTTTATGTTAAGCCATTTCATTAAATTCTTTTTTTTGGTAGTCTTTTTCAGATGATCAATCTTATTGGGTCATCCAAGAATACAAATATTTAATTTGCAAATAATGATAATTTTATCTTTTCAATTCTTATAGGCCTAATTTCTCTTTTCTGTTTCTAACATTTTTAGCTTATTCTTGACTTTACTAGGAATGCTGTTGGTATTTCTCCTTTAAACATAATGTTGATTTTCAACTTGGTTTATGTTAGCACGTACACATCTGTTGCTATGTTACTGATTTTTTTTTTAGATCAATAATGGAAGTTGAATTTTACTACACATCTTCAAATCATCTAAAGAGATAAATACATAGTTTTTTCTTTGGTCATTTATATGGGAATTCATATAAGTAGACTTCCTAAAATTGAACTATCTTTGCCTGGAATAAATCCCACTTTGTCATATTATTACTATTCTTTTAATGTGTCGCTTGAGTAGAATTTTGCTTTGTATTTTTAAATAGCTTTGGTTTTTCAAAGTTGTACAATTATTACCAGGTTTTTGCATCAATCTTATGCTCAGTTCTTGTGTTTTGTTTAATGAATCTTTCCTACACCCATATCCATTTCATTTTGTTCGTTTTTTTTCATTTTTTATCCTCTAAGGTCCTTACTCTGTTTTAATCATTGTCAATTTTCTCTCTCAATTCATCTTTATTTCTTTGACAGTTTATTTTTTCTTTCATTTCTACCCTGAATCTCTCCAGCTCACTCTTGGTCTCTCGTCTTGCTGTCACTGCCATTGTGTAGGACAGTCCCGCCTCTCCTTTGCGCCCCGGCTTTGTAGAGGTGGGCACAAATATTTATGACTGCGCCATTAAATATTTCACATCTGAGGTAAAATACCTTTTACTATTTTCATTCGCTCTTTGGCAACACTTCACCTGCGATTTGCTTTTCCTGATCTTTCTCTTGTTTTATTTCTTGAATCTCTAAAATAATTTCGGTAGGTTATTTTTAATGTCTCACCTTGGAGGCCAGCGAGTTTTTCTTGGACCAAATATTTGCAGGATCACATCCTAGCCTAGTAGAGATTTTCGTTAGGAGTCAAGGTTTTGTGCATGAGTTTTAGATCTATTCTCCCCAGCCAATAAAGATAGGTAGCTATGGGGTTTTTCAAAAAGCACCTCTTCTTTTTTGCTGCTTGCAGATAGGGCTTTCCCGGCAAGTAAGAGTGTGTGTGTGTGTGTGTGTGTGTGTGTGTGTGTGTGTGTGTGTTTTCATCTCATTTCTACTTTTCACAACTAAATTGGGTCCAGAAAGTTCTTACTGCCCTTATTTGTGCCTTGTTTCCTCTGTAGTGACACATGAGACTCAGATTCTCCTCACCTCATCTCTCCCTTTTTATGAAGGTATTTTTCTGACTCATCTTGATTTCTGAAGCCATACACTCTTCTCTCCTTTTTCACACCCCAGCCTGCTCCCCTGCTGTGTGGGGAGCTTTTTTTTTTTTTTTTTTCCTGTTTTTGTTTTTGCTATTTTTCTGTTCTTAGTTTTGGCTCCCTCTTAGTTTTGCTGAAAATGTATATTTTGTTTTCATTTTTTATTTTACTTTTGCTTTCCACAACTTCAAAGAAGGGAAGAGACAACTCTCCCATTTGTACGCTCAAACCAGGAAAAGTCCATGGACATTCATATTTCAAATTCAATGTGAACAGTCTAAAGGATCGAAGCCATGAATTTGGTGAAAATCTTCTAAAGGAAAACAATATGCGATTTACTTTCCAGAGCATGGAGATATTTTGAAGCCTAGGATGGATTTAAAGTATTCAGGATAATTTCTTGGTTTATCACTGGGGCAAAGCATTTCTCCGGACCTCATTTCTCCAACAAAGGAAAGGATTTCTAAAGCCTTAAGACAGCGTGGACAACTGAAGGTTTAACTCTAAGAAATGAATCACAGATGGTGGAAATTAGGCTCAAGGATACTTAGATGCGGTAGAAGACCTTCCTGGTCTAGGAGCCCAGTGTTCTTCCCTAAACAATTCTCTTCCACGTGCTGGCCTGTTCTGCCAGAAATGCATGGACTATGGTAACATTTCCAGTCCTCAAGCCCTTCGGCTCCCCTGCCTTCCTTCCTATCTCCATGGCAGTTATTTAAAAACCAGACATTTTAAGACACATCGTATTGATATAATCAAGAATACAACCACGATAATTAGATCCACTCTGCTATTAATCCCCCAATGACCAAATCCAGGGTGTGTTACGGTAACTACCTTCTGTCTGTTCAGGCTAGTGCTCTGGAAAGTATACTCCAAACAAAGGGGTATTCATTTACTCAGACTTTAATCAAATAATTGTAGGCAAATTAGCCATTTTTTAAAACGGACAAAACATGTCTTTTACCGAGCTTATCTTTTAAAACAAAACAAACAAACAAACAAAAGCCATTGGCACTTTTGATCACGTTTTAAAAACTTAACCCTGCATTTCAACCGTTTTTCACTGTTCACTAATGAAATCAATGCAAATAATCTTTATATTTGTTAAAAGAAAAAAAAAGGTGAAAAATTCATTTCCCAAAAATATATTTGCTTAGAAATTCTTTTTACCTTATGAACTTCCTTGGCCTTATAAACCTGTCAGCAGAGCAAACTGGGAGCCAGTTTCCTGCAGCCATAAACCCCACCATCCTTTTTATGAGTCTTTATTCTTTGGAAATGTAAACACTTGTGCTGAAAAGCATTCACTGAGAAGATAAATGAGTAGCAAAATGATTAGTGCCCATTTAACGATTTCTTACCTCTGGGCTGGTTGACAACTGAGACCTGGATGGATGGGCTTTGAAAGCTGACTCCCTCTCCGCACCTGGGTAGATGGGGTCTTCCTGGGGCCTTGCCTGGGCCTGCTGACCCCAGGGCCTCTGCACAGCTGTTCCTGGCAGGACTCTTAGTCTTTGGGGTGTCTCCTTGGAGCGTACCTTCTAACCACAAGTTATCTTGAAACTTGTCACTGCCGTCTTCCAGCCACGGCACCAGGCCGGGAGAAGGGAAATGATATCCCGAAGAGATTCTTCACACCCCTTAGGAGCTTAGATTTCATCCTCCTGGGACCTCACCTGCTTCTCCTTCTAAGGAAGGGGCGGGCCGTTCCACCTCCTGGCACCTCACCTCAGGCCACGCTCACCTAGAGCCTAATCATTCCATTTCAGGCGCACCTGTGGGTCTCTCCTCTGCCCCCCCCAACCCCCAATCCCCAATGCTCTCTTTTTGGGGCTCTTATTTTTGTGAAGCTACATTTCCTGTCATTCGACACCCGGCAATTCCCATGTCTCCCTTTCTGGGGCTCTGCTCTTCTCATGTGAAGCTACATTTCCATCCTCTTCCAAGACCTCCACCGGGCTTTCAGGCTCTGGGCAAGCTTCCGTCACCCAAGCTGACCTCGAGCTGCTCCTGGATTCCCTGAGCAGCCATGCCCAGGGGGCTGCGAAGTTAGGATCGCTCACAGCTCTGCCAATTAACAGCTGATGGGCTTCCGAGCCTTCAGTCTTCCCTGGAGAAAAGCTTAAAGATGGCAAATGGATGGGCTTACATTTGAAGGAAGAGAGGGCTTCCCCAAGACGTAGGTACCATATGCATGCTCATTACTGAGAATGAGCTCAGTATCCGTATTAAAATTAATTGGCCTCAGCTTATATATGTCAAGCAATGCGTGTAAAACCGAGCGTGGTGCAGAGAGGTGGTGTAGACTGCGGTCATGGTTGAACACATGGTTCTCAGAAATGACAGCACCGGGATATTCTTAGGAGGGACCCACTCTGAAATCACCCTGATTTTTATGGTTTTGAGTTCTGCTTGTCCTAACTGGTCCCCTCTTCTCATGCTGTTGAGGTAAAAAGGTGGTGTTTTTTCTTATCAGTGTGCCTGCCCACTGGCTGTGAGCTAGGAAACCAGAAACGAATTTTAGGAAGTCTTTGAAAATAAGAATAAATTGGCCTTGAGTGGAAGCCTGGACCTTGTGAAATACAGTTTTCAAAGGCAGGGTCTGGCGTGGAAGGGCAGGGCTGTGGGGGTGTTGGGAGGGGCTGTGCCTTGAAATCCCAGTGCCCAGACACTGCAGACCAATTCTATCAGACTTTGTAGGGGAGAGGGCCTAACATGAGTGTTTTTCAAAACTTCCAGATGACTCCCAACGTGCAGCCAAGGTTGAGAAGCCGTCCCTGGTGCCCATACTGTGTGTCACCCTATGTGATGGAACTACCCAACCTGGGGTGAGGGAGAGGGGAGATGGGGAAAGCCAGGGAGCCTGCATCCAGGTCATTGCTCCCTGTGTCTCCCCCACTTCAGCTGCAGAAAATTCTTCTTGAGAAAAAAGGTTGACTGGCTTTGACTGTATTAATTTTCCTGAATCATTTTTTATTCTGCTTTTTGAGGAAGAGTGTACATTCTTTATTTGTGTCATGGGGATGTAGTTACTCAATTGTAATATTTCTTAGTTCTTTGGAGAATTTTCACAGGATAGATTTAACTCCAGCCCACTGAAGTTGTTTTCACTTTCCTTAAAAAATAGGTAATAAACCACTTCATAAATGTCAAGTACCGTGCAAGTTTCTAGGGACACAATGGTGGGTTGAGGGGTCCTGCATACAACTCCCATGTTTGAATATCTGCTGTAAGGACTCACAGGAGTTGTCAAATAGTTGGATTCACAGCTTAGATTTCTTACAGTGGTGTACTAAGGGTACACAGCCAGAGCACAAGGGACAGAGACACCGGTGGAGTCGGGAGCAATCATGTACCATCTTCCTTAAGCTCTCTCTCCCTTTCTCTCCTTCCCGTGAGGGGTCACAGAGTGTAGCTAAATCTTTGCACACATTCCTGATCGTCTCCCATATTTCTAACAGTAGGTATAGCTGAAGCAAAGAGACTACAGCATTTTAAGGCTTTTGATATATTTTTCCCCAACTTGGCCTCCAGAAGTTGTCCTTTTTTTTATATCCTTCCTAGCAGTGGCTCATTTCCCACATCCTCTCTGGCTCTAAGCAGGACTGTTTTCTAGAAGTCCTTGACCATCTGACAAGGAAGGAGTATCTCATTTTATTGAGGTATCAGTAACCCAAGTGCTTAGGGTGAAACACGTGGGGCCGGTTCAGCTCTATGGGAACTAGAGACACAGGCCATATGGTCTCTGTCCTCCAGGCTGCTGACAGGCCAGGTGGGGAAGGGCCTTACGCTGAGGCAGCAGGTGTGCAGAGGAATGGGCTTTTTTGAAAGGACGGGTCTTATTGCTATTGATCTACTTTTAGTTTTCCTGTGAAGTATTTCTGAAGGAGGACTCAATAGAATAATATATCATATAACATATATAAATATATACCAATTTAATAAAACGATATAGGTAAAATAATAAAGTAGTTTGTGGAAAGTGGGGGGCTGCTAGCTAGAAAAAGGATAGAAACTGGACATTAGAAATTGGATGACTAAGAAAAGAAGCAGATTCAGGGCCAAGGAAACAGTACGTAGAGGGGCCTGAGCAAAGGTAGGGGTAGGGCTCATTTTGCCTATGCTTGTCTTTTTAACTTTTGGGGGGACTAGATCATGAATTACTGTGTAAAGATTTAAAAAGTCATGAATTTTTTATAATTTAGGTGTGTTGAATTTAAAGTGTTAGTAGTTCTTTAAAGTTCAGAGGCCAATGGAGTATGAGGTTGGGGCACAGGTAAGAGAGTGGGGCTTCCTGTGACAACTCAGGTGTCACCAGTATTTGGTGACTTTGGTCACTAAGGAGTGGGTTACATTTGAGGCAGTGAGTGAGTGAGCGAGTGTTTGTGTGTGTGTGTGTGTGTATGTACAGAGGTGGGGAGTAGGGAGGGAGGGAGGGAGAGAGAGAGAGAGAAAGGAAGTAGTAGGCCAAAGACACAATTGGTCAGTGGAGCCAGTGGAAGACACAGCCTTATACCTGTGGGAACATGATGCCCACACAGAGGTTTCCCAGAAGTGTCTTTCTGGAGGAGAAAGAGAAAAGGGACAGCCAACACGTTAGCTGGTTCTCCTGCCCTGAAATGAGGTCCTGAGAGGCAAACCGATTTGCACAAGGAGGCACAACACACTTGACAGTAAATATCCAGTGTGGGCAGTTGCTTTGGGCCAAAATATACACCGGCCTCCAATGACTGGGCTTGGGATGATGCAAGGAGAGGACAGAAAAGGCTAGATCTTAACTCCACAACTGTATGTTGCACTCAGTGTCAGGCTCTTGGTTCTTACCCAAATGGCCTGGAGTCCAAACAGGTGATTTCTGCTGAGCGCCCCCTCTTGGAAGCCTGTCAAACACCTGATTTCCACAGCAGGCTCTCAGAGTTGTGTTTTTGAAGAGGAGGGTTCACGTATCAACTACAGACCATCAACTACAGAAATATTAAAAGGTCTTCAATGTTAAAGCAAATTTCTCTGTGTGAAAGGAGGTGTGGAAAAAATGACAGAGCACTTTCCAGAATGAGGTTCTACTTACCTGCTGGAATTAGAGAACCAGAACAAAGTCGTTTCTGGAAGAAGAGGTTTGGGGTCCTGAGCGAATGCAGGAAGATGACTGAGTGGGCTCTACCCTACTCCTCTTGTGTGTCATGTGGATGAGCCAGCTCAAATCTCTGGGTATTTTTGCACAAATATCTTTACTACCGCCCCCCCCGCCCCCCCCCCCCCCAATGTATATACTGTGCATCAGAATTCCCCACTAACTTACTTTTTGGTCTCTACTTTCAACTTTCCCATGTCTTATGCCCTTACTTAAAAAAAATAACACACATACTAGACTTCTTTTAAAAATGAATCAGTGTTTGTACCTCCAGCAGCTTGTAAAATGTACATGTCCAGGTATCATTTTAAATTAGTAGCTGCCAAACTGATAAGGAGTAAAGAAAAGTCAGGCTTTTTTCTTTTTTCTTTTAAGTCAGGGTAGGAAGTTGGCTCGTCAAAGTTTTTACTGTGGAATCAAGTTTTGATAGTCAGCACACAGACCTACCCCACGCTCATCTAGGCCCAGGAGGGGATACAGGCCAACAGGGTCAGGTTTTAGAAAGGACCCCCATTTCACCACGTACCTTTCTCTCCCACTGTTTTGAAATGAGAAGCAGGATACTGTAACATGGGAGACAGGCCAGGGCTGAGGGGTGACATAGCTTGAGTTCTCAGACTCTGGGCACTCTGGGGGTACATTCAAGTTCCATGACAGAGTGGCCTCAAGGACAAGAGGCCATTCATTACCCACATGCACTAGTGGTGTTAATCAAAGAAGTTAATCTTTACTGGTTAGTTCCTTAAAGTACACCTTTTGGCATATGCAGAATTTCTAGAAGGTGCAGAAGAAAAAGTTTTAGTCCCTTGAGAGTGTCTTAAGTTATAGAAGAAGCAGCCCGGCTTTGTGTTGGACCTGCTGTCACTCTGTCACTTGCCCCTTTTCTGTCTTTGTGCTGCCACCTAGAGAGAAAAGGAAAACATGTTGTATTCTGGCAAGCCGAAGTAGTCACCTTAAACCCCAAGCACTAGCTGCACCTTCTAGAACAAAGAAGCAGGGTGGGCTGTTTTAGTTCTGAGAAACAGCAGCCTTACACTTTTGCTTCTGAGGGAAGACTTCAGGTAAGGGGTGGGGTCCCCGTCCTGGCCAGCCTCCCTTCCTGAGCTCATTCTGGGGCTACAATTAGTCTCCTGGAGGAGCGTGCATGGGTAGGAAGCATATTTTCTTTCCACTGTACAAAGGGAGTGAAATACAAAATCTTCACATCACCCCGATTTATGGAATGAACACCATCATTTCAGAAGAAAACCAAAGATGTAAGAAACATATGAAAACAAGGTTCTAAGTTGAGTAATTCTTAAACCCTCTTTCTACTCATTTCCTTTTTCTTTCACTTTGAAATATAGATGCTTTTTTTTTCCTCCAAAAAGTAGGAGGCCGATGTATAAAAAATAGATAAATGTAGATTTCTGGGAGCAGTATGCCACTAGTGGCCCCTAATGTGGCTCTAAAGAATGCCTTTGATGTGTTTAATGACGACATGCTGCTTTCTGACTGTATACAAGGTCAAACATAATTTACTCTGCAGCTATTATGTTCTCAAAAACATTTTTTTTTAAGTTGATGGAAATCATATTTCTATGCCATAATGTGGAGAAGTTGAGGTCAGACCTTCCCTAACCAGCTGTCTCTGCAGGACCCTGTCACCCTCTGCTCAGCCTCTTCCATAGACCACCCCCCACCCCCACTCCTAGAGCAGAAACTTCTTGAAGGCAGGTGCTTTTGTGGGCCACACTGACAGCTGCATTTCTAGTGCCTAGAACATTTGGCATATAGCAGGTGCTCAGTATAAAGTCTTAAAGGGATACAGGAATCTGAGCTTGTCCCTGGGCTTTTTTTCTTTAGAAAAGAACAAATCACAAGACTAACTTTACTTGTATACATATTCTGATTAAAACACATGTGTAAGGTTAACAATTCTTTGAACATCTATGAAGTCAGTTCCTCTATAAATCATATTTGGTGATCCCTCCCTCACAAATAGGCTTGATTAATGTGAGACCATCAAAATAACATTAACAAAAGTACAGTAAATGCGAAAAAAGCTGACAGCTGAATTAAAGATCTGACATACAAATACACCAGCTAAGTAGCTTTACTTCAATTCTGGCCCATCCCTGTCGAGGATAAACTGACCAGCAGAATTCATTTTGAATAGAGCAAGACGATATAGCACACTAAATCTGATTTTTCCTTTCTTAAAATAACATTCACAATTAAAACAGACTTGTGGGGGGAAAATGGCCATAAAGCTACACATACAATGGTATGAATAAGAAGTTTAGGTCAGTCAGCAGAAAGGAAAGAGTCCTGGGCTTGAGGGTAAAAGGGCAGCGGTGGAGCCTGCCACTTTCAGTACGTGCTACCTACTTTCACTAATGTGGAACGGGGTACACCCCCTTTCTGGTCTACCTCAGGGGTTTGTTGTGAAGATCAGTGTAGCTACTGATAAGTGGTTGCTGCAGACACTGTAAAGGACTATTAAACATAAAGTAGGGAACCTCTTCGTCAGTCTAATGACCCTGAGGAGTGTATGAACCCCAGCATAGGAAAGGTGTATAAATCTCGTCATTTCTTGCCATTATTCAGACGAGTCAAAGCCAGTGGCCACTTCCAAGTACATTAAGAAAATGCCAGTGCCCTTCCCATCCTGGACCGGGAGCTCTCTGTCTTCCACGAGGAGACTGACTGCATCTAACTCTGGTGCTCTCCTAAAGCTTGGATTAGTCCTGGAGAGAGGGCTATTTGGGAGGACGTATGTGATACCAGGTGTCTAGTCAAGTTAGGTCATCTTTAATAGCAGATGACGTGACTTCCCAGGTGTAATGGAAGTCAGTTCCTCTGGGGAGAGGGAGTTTGGTGTGGAGAGTCTGGGAGTCAGAGGTCCTGAGCTGACCTTCTGGTTCAGCTCTTTATTAGCTCTGTGACCTTGGGCTTTCAACTGTAAAATGGGGAAAAAATACCAATGGTGCCATACTGTTTCTGGAAGGAGTAATCACATAAATTCACGTGAAAAGTGCTTAAAACCTGCAAAGCACTTGATCAGCCTTTGTTAGTACTTCCCGATAATTGTGCTCTTCACATTTCTTTTTACTACAAGGTAATGTAATCTATGGAAAATGAAGAAAAGATGAGAGAGCCTGAGAGACAGAGTATGGGGAAAATTTAAATTGAAGATAAACCAGACATACAAAGGAAAGAATGTTGGTAATCTGAGATCCGTTTCAGAAATATGTATGGTTTGATGAAAATGATGGAGGTGTGTGTACATAGCGGTTTTCTAGTTTGAAGAAAGTTTTAGAAGCCTACCCCATATCAGCACAGTAATCAAAAAGATAAACGATGTAAGGAAGAGAAGCAAAGGGCCAAGGGATTTAAGCAAGCCATTTGGGTTGGCTGTCACTATCCTGGCTGCAGCTGGTGTGGGGGTTAAAGGACTTACACGTAGAGCAAAGAGCTCAGAACAGTACTACTCCAAGAAGGTGGTAGATTGGTTAATAGTATTGCATTATTGTAAATTTCCTGGGCTTGATAATTATACTATGGTTATGTCAGGTGTTAATATTAGAGGAAGCTGAGTGAAAAGTATATGGAAACTCTACTGTTTTTGCAACTTTCCTGTACATCTAGAATTATCTCGAAGTAAAAAATAAAGAAAAAACAAAAGAAAGAGAAAGAGACCCAGAAGTGACAGCGATGATGCAACCAGTAGACATGGAGTTATTGTAACTATAACGAAATATTTAAAGAAAACACAATGAGAGAAATGGAAAGACATAAAAAAGAACCAAATAGAGCATCTAGAACTGAAAATTCCCATATTTGAAATAAAAATTCACTAGCTGAGGTTAATGGAAGATGAAACACTACAAGACAAAGTAAACTTGAAAATACAAGAAAACTGTCTAACATGAACATAAAATAAAACAGAATCCAGAAACTCAGTGAAAGGATGGTGGAGTATTATCAAGTGGTCTAACATACATGTAAATGAAGTCCTGGAAGCAGAGGGGGTGAGGAGAAAAAAAGCAGAAAAATATTTAAAGAAACAATGGCCAGAAATTTCCCAAATTTGATGAAAATTACAAACTCAAAGATTCAAGAAGCTCAATACACCCACAAACAAGTTAACACAAAGAAAACCACATCAACACATCATAATCAACTTGCTGAAAACTAGTAATAAAGAAAAAAATCTTAAAAGAAGCCCAGGAGGAAAGGGGACACCCTTTAATATAAAGTAGAAGAAATACAAAAAGTATCACAGACGTCTTATCAGAAATAACATGAGCCACAAGGCAATGATACTCTGACAGGATCTAAGAAGTTAAAAAATATTCAGCTAGATTAACTAAGAAAACAAAAAAGATACACATGACCAACCAGATATGAAAAAAGAAATGACTACAGATCCACAGATATAAAAAAGATACTATAAATATGAGAAATAAGTTATGCCAATAAATTTGACAACACAGATGAAACAAACACGTTTCTTAAAAGATATAAATTACTAAAACTGGCATATACACATGCAAAAGAAAATTAGAATAGCTCTATATCTATTACAGAAATTGAATTAGTAATTAAAAACTTTCTTAGGAAGAAAATTCCAGGCCCAAATGGCTTCATTTGTTGAATTCTGTCCAATATAAAAGGAAGAAACAATTACTAATCTCATATAAACTCAGAAAATAGGTGATGAGAGGATATTTCTCAATTCATTTTCCGAGGTCAGTTTTGCTCTGATACCAAAACTAGACAGAATTATTACAAGTAAGGAAAACCACAGACCAACATTCTTCATGAATGGAGATATAAAAATCCTTAACAAAATATTAGGAAGTAAAACACAGTACTGTATATGAAAAGAATAATACACTATAGCCCAAGTAGGGTTTATCCCAGGAATGTAATGGTATTTTAACTTTCAAAAATCAATCATTGTACTTCATATATTAAAAGACATTCTGTTATTGAAGGAAAGCTACATGAGCATCTCAATAAATGAGGAAAAAATATGTGACAAAATTCATATCCATTCCTGATCAAAACTCTTGGTGAACTGGGAATAGGAGAGAAATCTACAAAGACCACACACATCGGTGGATAGAAGGAATGAGCACATCCTGTGCCTAGATTTTGGTTTCTAAATATCATTCTCCATGAAAAGGAACCTTGGCTGTTTAGGAGAAAGGCTGTTCACAGCTTGAGCAGAAACAGTACAAGCGCCTGGAAGTCCCTGGCACAGAAGAAGAAACCCACTGGACAAAATACAAAATCTACAATTCATACTGATATAAGTTCATAAATGAATAAATAGTTAGAGAAAGAAACCTATTCCTCTTAAAGAAAATGTCAGCTAAATATGAAAGAAATAAATATAGACAAAATGAAGGAGTTAAAAAAATCACCAGTCGATTCTAAACCTTGTTGGTGAATGTTTGATAAGGAATAGCATACTTAAAAGTCCCTGAATATTTCCCACAAATTGCCTATTAATTACAAAGAAAAAAGTAGTACCTCTACAGTGGATAAACCTGTATCAAAGTGAATGAAAGTGAATGTCAATGGAAGTGGGTCACACTAGGGCTCCTGAGATAGTTCACTGAGAAAGACACACCGTTACCTCTGTGGGTGCCCATAAGGTATCGCTTGAATCTAGTCAAGACGAAACATCAGGAAAACTCAAAGTGCCGAACATTCTGCCAAGTAACTAACCTGTACTCTTCAGTAATGTCAAGGTCAAGTAAGACAAAGACCAGGTGAGAAATCTCCAGATTAAAGACTGTAACAATAACGAAAAAGAAGTCTCGGTGCTAAACAGTTTTACCATTTTCTTAAATATGGCCCAGTAAGAGTGTTCCTATGCAAAATTATTCCTTCCAGATCACTGGTCAAAATGGGAAGGTTAGCATGATTCTAACACTAAAATCTAACAGCAATATTGCTTTTGAATACAGAAGAGAAAATTCTAAGTAAAAGCCCAGAAAAACGAATTAACAGCTAGATTTGACATTGCTCCCCAGAAGCATACACTGCGGTATTCTTCATACAGTGTCAGGGAGGGTTTATCATGGAACTCGAGCACAGTTCAACAGTGATAAAAACCCCTCATCACCTCAAGAGGTGCCAGAAACATATTTGATAGCAACCAACACCAATTACTAATTAAAAATTTAAGGAAACTAAGTATGAAAGGAAATATCAAAAATAGATATTCTTTATCATATTAACAACAGCTAGTGTCAGAATTAATGGTAACGTACATTAATAAATCACAAATCAGACCGACTGACTACTATTATTACTCTTCAACATTGTTCCAGGTATTGTCATCCATGTAAAAGGATATAAAGGATATCCTTTATCCTTTTTCCAAGAAAGGATTATACCATTTTCCAAGAAAGAGGTATAACTATTAGAATTGAACCCATTTTTTCCCAAGATTACATACCTTATGTATCAAAACCCCAATATGAATAAAGTTGAATTAATAGTTTAGTAAGGTGGTTATTTAAAAGATAAATATGTAAAAATATAGAAGTTTACCATAAAATGTCCAGTTAGAAGATGTGACTAAAAAATAGATTTCATTACTAGACAAAAATACCTAGATATATGCCTAAAAAGAAGTATTTAAGAACCTATATGAAGATGAAGAGCAAAATGGTAGCGGAAGGTATGGTTAGGATTTTAGCAAATATAGAGAAATCCTACATTCCTAAACAGCAAAAAGGAATTTTATAAACATGTCTGTTTTTCCTCCAAATAACTTATGTGTCTAACAAAAATCTCAATAAAAAATCCCATTGGAGCTTACTCTTGAACCCTGACAAAATAATTGTAGAGATCTAATGGAAAAATCAACAGGTAAGAAAACAATCAAATTAGAGCTTTATCTCATAGCATATTTAAATATAAGTTTTGTAGATGACAAGTAATTAAATATAAAACAAAAAATTAATTATTAAAAAATCAGAAGAAGTGACTGGTTCACTTTCCTGCAAAGGAAATGTATGTAAATCGATGTAAAGGAAAAATTTATCTATCTATCTCTATATATATAGTGGTATGTTACCATACACACACACACACACACACACACACACACACGTATCTACATAAAAACCAAAAACATCTGCATGGCAAAAAAATCATACACAAAATTGAAGACAATTTGCAGACCACGAAAAAATTTACAATGAACACAGTGGACAAAAACTAATGTCTTTAAGTTATAGAATATCTCTAGAGTCCAAAAGAAAAATGCTGACACTGCCACAATTTAACAGAGGACATACACAGATAATTCTTTAGAAGATGATGAATGGTTAAGTAAATGTGAAAAATGTTTAACATTATTACTAATGGAGATATGTGAATTAAAATGACAATAAAATGCCTTTCCCCCCACATATTTGCAAAGCTAACATTCAAAGTTAACGAGGGGGCAGTAAATAAGATAAGAACTGAAACGACCATGTGTTACAGTGTAAGATCCTGTATGCTTTCTATGAAAGATCTACCCACAAATATGTATTTGGACAATTCTGTTATAAACTGGGAAGCCCACATCTAAAATCCATTCTAAGGGATCAATAAAAGATGTGAACCAAACATTAACTTGTAATCTGATTCTTCAAAGAGTAAGCACTTGTAAGCAATTTAAATGTCCAAAATAGGGTCATGGTCATTAAATAATCACAGATCCAAATAATTAAAAAAGGACCATCATTAAAAAAGCATATTTATGAAGAATACTTTAGTAGCTTGGGAAAATGCTCACTCACAAAATGATGCTGCCAAGAAAGACGATGATAAAATTACTATTACAATTCCTTAAAAAAATTATTACTACAAGAACACGTGCCATATGATCTCTGGGTAATGTCATGTTGGGCGATTACAATTTTAATATTATGCATTTCTCTATTTTCTACAACAAACACAGATTCATAGGACAGAAAATATTCAACAGAAGATTTACCAAAAACTCAAGGCTTTGAAAAAGTGGTGGTTTCTCTGATCGCAGTTATCGGATTTCTGTCAGTATATGAAAATCATATTGTTGTCACTTCCATGTGGCAGAGTGGCTTAAAAGAACAGGCATACACTAAAATATTGTTACACGCGTTTATTGAGGAAACTATGATGCTAGCTAGAGGTTAACTCTATTCACTTGATTACTTTTCATGATGTCAAACAAGAGTCTGAAGGCTAAAAGCCATGAAGTTACACAATGACTTTCCCATATTTTGTTCAGAAACACAAAAACCAAATACCAAGAAATGTTTGACTCTGAAAATTGCCCTCATTTTTTTTTTTTTTCAAAAGGTGGTAATTAAGGGTCAGGAGGCACAGTGGTGTGGGGGGAAGGACAAAAATGGAACATGTAACAGGCAAATATTTTGGCTAGATTTCATTTTCCAAAGTTTCAGATCTCTCCAATTTTTTTTTTATTTTTTGTAGCGAAAAAGGAATCAATACTTTTCATTCCACTCTTGTCAACTTTAGCCAAAGCCTTCTGAGCTGCAGTCATTTTGCTATTTTTCTGTTAAGGAAAATAAGAGAAGAATTATTACAAATGTAACTAACCTTTATAAATCGTACATGCGAATCAAACAAGACCGTGCATGCATGTTTCATGGTTCGTGAAGGGAGCTATTGGCTGCTAACATGCTTCATAAGGGAGGGATTACTATTATTATTATTATTATTATTATTAAATCTGATTTCCATTCAGAATTCAGACCTAAGACACAAAATCCAGTAAAAGAGGCAGGAGACCCAACTGCCGCCTTCTAAGGAGTGGAATGCTACAGCCAATGGTTTACTTTACGGGGATAACTCTGGAGGGTGGATGAAGTACAATAACACCAACAAAGGAGCTGGCACAGGCGCGACTGTCAGAGAGGAACGCCAGCCTGGCGGCTCTGTGCGATGAATAATTCACCACCATGGACCAGTGCATTTTACTCATAGGCTCTATGGGAAACCAAGGACAACACTATTAGGTTCAAAAAAATAACCCGTACCGAAGAGCACCCTGAACCAGCAGGATGACTGCCCCAGTTTTCCTCCAACAGAGAAATACTGGTCAAAAAGCTGACTTCAAGTAACTCTGCCTTTGAAACTCCTGGTCCCTGTGTTTTGTTTGTTTTGCTCTGGCTTGGTTTTGTGCCGTGTCCTGAACTAGCGCCGCCGGCAGGTGAACAGCCGCTGACTCTGCTTCAGTGCATCTCACCTTCTCCAGCAGCAGCAAACCTGATGGGACTCAGCAAAGGGACAAACTCATCTGTCTCCCTGAGAACGGGGAGACAAAGTCACTGTCAAAGAAGCTTTTATAGGCACAGTATACGATCCCTGAAATCTTGCTTCTCACATTCTGTCACTTACATCTTAGGAGGCTTATTTTTTGGCTGGATGGTGAGAAGTGATGGCTCTTTGTGACCAGTTATCCTCCCTATTTAACTGACACATCCTGGCCCAGCCCCTATTTCCCTGGGGCTGTGCCCAAATAGATGTAACAAAAAGCCACAGTTACAAGGGCGGGGCAGAATTAGTACTCGCAGAGAAACTCAACCTCCCTGCTTAGGAAGCCATGGAGATAACTAGCTATCTTGCCAAATCTCAGCCGGGATTATCCCCCTGACATCACATGCCCAGATAAATTACATATAGATCAAAGAATAAAATCTATAAAAAACATCAAATGCTAAGGAGAGAGAATGTTGTTAAAATCTAAGAGGAAGTGAATTTATCTTGGGATGGACAAAGCCTAAGCATAGAAATAATGAGAAAGTCACAAGGAAAAACAATTCCTACATTTCATCCTCAGAAAAACTTAAAACTTTAAAAAATCGAATGAAAGGCTAAACACAAATTATAAAGTTATTTGTACCCTATATGTCATCAAGTGTTAATAATTCCTAATCTAGAATGAGCTTTTAAAAATCAACAAGAAAAACATTACTATCCCAGTACAGAAAACGGGCAAGGGACATTAACTGATAACTTCTAAAAATGCAAAAGGGCAAATGAGCATTTGGAAAAACAACTAACCTTTCTCATCAAAGAAATGTACCCTAATTAGACAGTCAAAGTCAAAAATTTTCAAGAATAAAAATAATATTCAGTGTTGTCAAGAAAGCAAGATGAGCAATCTTGTAGCAATAATGGTTGGGAATACAAATTTCTACATTTTTGGAAAGCATTTTACATATATATTGTGTATACACACATATAATCAATCATATATATGATTATATATATCATATATAGTCACTTATATGACTATATATGATAAAATATACATGATAAAATCATATATATAATTATATATGATACAATATATAGGATAAAATCATAATCATACACACACACACACACATATATATATATTCTCTCAATAATCATGGAAAGACCACATGTTTTCTAAGCCCTTACTCTTAGTTCTAAATTGTGTGTAATGAAGTAATCAGAGATACAGACTATAAATAAGAATGTTTATCACTTCATTAAAACAAAGAATGAAAAAAGCAGAAATAACCTATGTGTCCAAAAATAGGGGAATGACTAAATAGATTATATGCCCTATAGTGAAATAAAATAACACAAATGATTGAATATCATGAAACCATTATTAATTTGTCAGAGAATGCCTAATGACATAAGAACATTTTCACAATATACTACTAACTGAAGAGGACAGAACCCCAAAACTATAAATATATTAAAATGCCAATTTTAAAAGCTGTATATATTTTTATAATGTATGTATTAGATAAAACTTTGTAAGAAAGGTTATAAAATATTTGCTGGGCTGATTGCTGAATGGTAGGGTTATTAATAATTACTGTCATCATTATAAGTTTGGGGAAGCTTCCGGGCAATAGAGTTGACAGAAAATGAGCTGTGGAAGCTCCCCCCCACCCCCGTTCCTCCCAACTCTGAATACACAGCAAAGTATAGGCATGCTCTTGCTAAGAATAGTGCCTTGCCTTGATTCAGAAAAAGTCTTCCTGGCATGACATATTCATTGTCATTCATAATTTTGAATTAATTACTGAGTCACAGAAAGGCAAGTTCACAATCCTTTGTGGTTAAAATTGTAAC
Organism: Mellivora capensis; assembly: GCA_004024625.1. Classification (NCBI taxonomy): domain Eukaryota; kingdom Metazoa; phylum Chordata; class Mammalia; order Carnivora; family Mustelidae; genus Mellivora; species Mellivora capensis. The sequence goes on from PISX010004045.1 coordinate 39,427, forward strand.
ATCAGAATCAAGCATGAAATCACTCCTGGATGTCCTCAGGGCCACCTACTGAATCCAGGAATATGCTACTCCGGCTGGACACACATACCTTTTCAGTCTTCAAATCTTTCCTGTTAAACTTAGTGTAATCTTCTTTTGCTTCTACAGGCTCATCAGATAACTTTACTTTCTGCAATGTTAGAGCAGTGAAGTGATGTCAAATGTCACCCTGACATGTCAATCCATTTTTTAAAAAACCAGTGGGGTTCATTTGGACCTGCATCAAGGCCAAATGGAACAGCAGACCCTGCAAAGGGCTTACTCTGCATTTTGTCAATTATCTGGGGGAAAGAAGCCACATATCCCTTCTTGAGAAGCCACGTCGGTGGTGGGGGGATATGCTAGGATGAGTCCATGACCTAGCCCGTTGGGCAGTCTAGCAGTATTGATCACATATTTTGTATGTAACGGGACTGGGAGGCATTTAGGAGACTGCTGACTTACAGACAGTCTAAAGGGGTGAAGGCAGGCACATAAGTCAAAGATAAAAATTTCCTCTAAGGGGGCCAGGAGTCCAGCCAGAAACACCACTTCATTCACCTTCTGGGGTGGTGTAATGTCCATTTAGGAATAAGACACATTATAGTTATTACCATTTTTGTATAGCTTCATGTTCTTACCTCCTTTCAATTCAACTATCTCATTTTGTCCACACAGGGACAACCCTGCAAGGCAAGCAGCCAGCGGGAGAAGCAAGCACAGAGAGAGTAAACAAATGACTTAAGCCCACTTAGCAGAGGACAAGGTGTGAGATCTCCATTTCTGGACGAGAGCTCTTTCCATGAGGCCCACTACAACTAAGTCCACCTTTACTTCATATTTTCACCTTTCACGTGGGCATTCTGTGCCAATGAATGTGAGAGCCTTGTCAAAAGCTAGACTGTGGCCTTAATGTTCACATTATGGAAGGAACTATGACACATTTACTATGTAAAAGGCCCATAACAGGGCAGGTAAGTCTTGATGTTTAACATAGAGAATTGACTGCATGTGACCACAACTTGGATTTCTGCAGATCTTCAAGCTCTTTGTGGAGACACCAGGGTTGAAAGACCCAATGTGGACCTTCCCCAGGAAATGCAGATTTATTCCCGGCCTCCCTCTTCATAACCCAGCATTTGCCAAACAAAGAGCTGTGGAGTTAGTTTTAAAACATGCCATGGCAGATGTCTAAAACCCAAAGGGATAAAACAACGTGTCTTGAAATTCTTCACTGTAAAGAAACGGGGGGACCTCCTGGAAATATAGAACATCATAGGGCAACACTTTCTCTTGGTCACACAGCAATCTCCAGCAAATGAATCTTCAAAAGAAAAAGACTAGCTTATCACGAATGAACTACTACCAGCAAAGTAGGTATATAAGCAACTTTCTTAAGAATATGTTTCTACTTAAAAATAAAGATCAATAAGGGGTGTTTAGGTGATGCATATTTTTACTAGAAAAGTATCTTCGACCAGGAGAGTGGAACTCACAGGTCATAACGACGAAGGCTATAATTGTCTCAAACTGCAAAAAGCTTAAAGTTATAAGACGGTTTGTGCTCCGCTGTGGCAAAATGTTCTACTATAGATGTCACTATAAATGCTTGGGCATAGTCACTTTTTGCTGGTAAGTCAAATGAAAAATGTTCAAGACAAGAGCTAAAGATAAAAAGTGCTTCTTTATAAGTATACAGAGGTGTCACATATACAGAGATGATGACTTGTTCAAGTGTTTTAATAGCTCCTATCAAACAGGATCCTGGTAATCAGTGCTCACAAAAAAAAAGAAGATGACTGTGGTCGGCCTCTGCACTGAACTTTTTCTAATGTTATAGCACATGCTGAATATGTTTGAAAGAATCACAACTGTTACACTTATTTGAACTGTTCTTATTTAAAAGACCAAATAGGGGCGTGTAGAGTCCGACTCTTGATGTCAGCTCAGGTCTCTGTCTCAGGGTTGTGTGTTTAAGGCCTGCGTTGGGCTCTGTGTTGGGTTCCATGCTGGGCACGGAGCCTACTTTCAAGAAGAAAAAAAAAAAAAAAGACCAAATCACTACAGATCTGGGAGGAATGTTTCAGAAGAAACAGAAAAAGGGCTCAGAAAGACAGGAACAAAGGCTGCGACTGAATGGACCCTGTTCTGGCAAGAGAAGAGCCAAGAGCAGAGCACCATGGGAATTAATGCCAGGACGGGTCTTATTCTTACAGATGATCTGCAGGAAGGAACTCCAGAGTATCTCCAGTCCACTGACTGCACTCAGCTCTGCCAGCGATAAATGAAAATGATGGAAGAGCGTGGGGGCTGGAGGCTGAGCGTCGACACAGGCAAACATGGGATAGTAAGAAAATAATGCAAAAACATATTAAGGATGCCAGGCTTTATGCTATCTTATACACAGATACAAAGATACCTAATAGCCACTGGAACGGATTTGCTGAAAACCATCAACTGAATGACTGTAAAAATCGATCAAATCCCGGACACAGACAAGAAGGCTGGCAGAAGATGTTATCCTAAGCTTGTTTAAAGCGTGGCATATCAGCCAGTCCAGTTTGCACTCCAGACACTAGAGCCCCAGCCAGACATCACAGAGTGGGAGACCTCGAACAGCAACTAAGCAGCCCAGGAGAGGAGGCTGAGGTCTAGGAGAAGCAGGACTGTGCGATCTAGATCAGGGCTTGGCAAACCGCCGGCCAGCCCAGCCCCGCCGGCCGCCTGTTTTTATAAATGAAGTCTGGCCGGAACGCCACTGCCCGCATCCGTTCAGAAATCGTCTGCAGCGGTCTCTGTGCTCCCACAGCAGAGCTGAGGAGCAGTGATACAGACCGTCTGTCTTGTGAGGCCTCCAACTGTCACTATGTGGTCTTTAGGATAAGCCTGCCGACCCCTGATCTGAATCATACACTATGACATCACAAATGATTTGAAGTTTGGAAATTAAAATAGGCAAACAGAAAACCGGGTTAAAAGTAAACGTAGGAAATGCATTACCCTGGATGGTATCAAAGGCCAAACCTTCAAGAACAGGCTTTGATCCTTCACGAATGATCTCTAAGTTATTACAGAAGGCAGATATTTGGGAGAGAGAAAGATGCTTCATTTCTGGAAGGAGAGAAGTAAGAGAGGAACAAATATGCTCATCTTCTTAGTTCCAGCAAGGCAAGCATGCCTCTGTCCTCCAGAGCTACTGTCAGAGATGAACTACCAGACTGGAAGAAATGTGGGTCTGACCCAGAAGGACCTTAGGCCTTACAGCAGCTGACCTCTGCCTAGCGCTATTCCTCCCGAAGGAAAAGGATGGCACTCCTTTGACAGCCTGCTGAAAATGGCCACCGCTAAGGTTGATGCACTTGGAATTTTCTGTCCTTCTCATAAGTCAAGGTAATGAATGCTTTCGGAGCCGTCACAACCTCCAAACAGGACATGAGACAAAAAAAAAAAAAAAAAAATCCAAGCATGTTGGCCACCTTGAAGGCCGGGAGAAAGGAAAGTTCTTTAACATGCACTTTCCAGTCTCAAGGCATCCATTATTCTGTTGGCAAGAGAATGGCCTCACGGATGAGCTGGTGCGTGTATTTATTTCCCTGTCCCTGAGCAGCGCTCACTTGTCTGAGACCAGGCCTGGACGGAGGGGTGCTGTGGTTTACCATCAGGTGCGGTTTACCGCTGGCTTCTCTGCTCTCTGCATCTGGGAGACAAAAACAAGCCGCGGCCCACGAGGCCGAGGAGCTGTGGGTGGCAGTTTGAGAACATCTGGAAGAGGAAGGGTTTTTTGCAAGACACAAGTTGCGCTGATCATTCCAAGCACAGAAAGAAAAAGTTTGGCTATCCTTTTGTAGATTTTGTAAAACTACAAAATCTACAAATCTACAAAAATAAAAAAATACTGATGGAGAGCTCCTTACAACCTTTAATCCACACAGCATCACTCCACCCAAGGAGGATTTAGTATGCTTTGAAATGGACTAGAGCGCACTAAACCTATGTGGTAAAAATGTACTATTTTTCCAAGTCCCCCAAAGATATCTTAGTCACAGCTCCTTACCTTTGATGGAGGGTTTGGCAACGACGCTGAAGTTTCTGGAAGCCTATGGAGTAAAAAATAAGAATCAGTCATAGTTTTTCATAGACAAGCAAACAGAGAGACTGGGCCAACGGACTTAGCAAGTGCTACTTTCATGGACTAGCTTCACCTCCATGTGTCCTCCTGGACGATCACCTCAGTGTCAAGAATGACATTTCTGTAAATGAAGAAATCTTTATTTTCTTCACATTGGAATTGTCTGAACTAAAAAAAATAAAATTAGAACTCATTTGTTGCAATGGAACTGCTTTTCTTTAGCCTCTATAAATTTACATTTTGGCATTGTAGTATTTTTTTTCCTTCATAAATGACAAATCCAGCATATGTATATTTTTTATTTAAATACAATTTAGTTAACATAGAGTGGAATCCAGCATCTATTTAAAAGTAAGAATTATTTTAACTGTTGACAAAAAGTCAGACAAACTTGACTTTTCTTCAATTAAAGAGGAGTTTAATTGACATATCTTTCTACCAGAATCTTTAACCAAAAGCTAATCACTTCAGAGGAAAGAAAAGAATCTAAAAAATAACGGGAGTACAAAGACTTAGGTCACAAATGAGATTAACAGGCACAGAGGAACCCAGGGAAATATTAAACAGAAAGACAGGGATATCAATTTAAAGCAGGCTTTCAAACACTTCAACTACTATAGAAACCAGTTTCCACTAATTATTTTTTAAAGTAGGACTTATGCAATTTGCTAAAAACAGCAACTATATATCTACTAAGAAGCCACTTAAAAAAAAAAAAGAAGCCACTTAATTTTCATGTATCAGAGGAGAAAGCTATTATAAGAATCAGGAAAAGCTATTATCACACCCATAAAATCTTAACAATAGTTGCTAAAATCGAGAAAAGAAAACACATTCTTTTCAGCCTAAGGTAAAGTCTTTGTATTATATTAAATATCCTTATGAAGGACATAACACAAATCAAATAATTCATAAACCCATTTTCTGCCCTCAGACACAGATTGTGTTTAATCCTTTGAGTTCCAAGTGCTGGGCATAATAAAGGTACTTGGCAAACATCTAATGAAAGTGAAAATGGTACAAAACCTTTAAATGTAACTTTCAAAAATATTCTAGGGGCACCTGGGTGGCTCAGTTGGTTAAGCATCTGCCTTTGGCTCTGGTCATCATCTCAGAGTCCTGGGATCGAGTCTGGCACTGGGCTCCTTGCTCAGCAGGGAGTTGCTTCTCCCACTCCTTCTGTCCCTCCCCTCCACCTTCCCCACCCCCGCTCTTGCTCTCTCTCTCTCTCAAATTAAAAACAAAAATCTTTAAAAAAAAAATTCTACATGCCATCTCTTATTTTCTTCTAATCTTTATTTCACTTAAAATGATCACAGTGCTCGCTTTGGTAGCACATACACTAAAATGATCACAAAAAACCACATTAATGAAGTCTAACTGGGGATAAAACCGTATACTGTTTACACTCTAAAATCACACCAACCCATAATTCGAGTCCTAATACTCACCAGTTTCTGCAATCGGTATCCACCAAATCATTTTGTTCCAATAAATCAGTGTCTATTAAAAACCACCTTCAACCATAAAGTCTAGGAGGTAACTCAAGAATAATTTACGAGAAGCAGTGATGTGATAGAGCCATTAAGGAACCTATTGCTGGGAAACCAAGAAGCACCAAGGTACTTCCTAATTGTGGCTAAAGATAAACAATACTTACTTTAAATATTTCGCTAAGTCATCACTTAATTCTTTAGGGATGTAATCAGATATCAGGCCATGAGCATAACGAATATAATCCTCTGAAAGAAATAGAATGGAGAGTGCAAGAAAAAAAAATCAGTTGCAATTATGGTAATTTTAGTCAAATTGATCAGAGTTAAAGTTCTGGCTCTCTCTGGCCTTAGAGACTCACTTAAGCTCTTAGCCTCCATTTTCCCATTTGTAAAATGGGGACGTTAATATCCATGGTTACAGCAGTGAGCGATTTCATGGATGCGATATGATAGAATATAGCAGATGCCCACCAAATGATAGTTAAAACAAAAATTCAGGGTCTTTTTCTTAGCTGAGGCCTTTGAATACAAATAAAGCTCAAAATCAGCTGTAACAGTATGACATATTCATGCTTATAAAGACTAATTATTTTTAGGTCTGTTTCAATATAGAATGAATCTAATTAGTGAATAGTAATGAATATTCATTTAAGAGACATCATAGATGATATGTCTCTGTCAAGTACCTGAACATTATCTATACTCTCAAACTAATAAAAATGTCTTCAAAAATGGAAAAAACTAAGCTCAGCAGAATGTATGATCATTAATTCTAAAGCACATGGACACTCAGTACTAAAATGAAGCCGTGGTATGGATGAGATGCAGTTATGGAAGTCAGAATCTGTTTTAAAGCCCTGTTTTTTTAATTCATATTTTATGTAGAGTACTAGAGGATAATCAAACTTAATATATGGGATGATCACACGGGAAATATAAGCTACTAAAAGGACCATCTCAAGTTTGTTGCTGGGATATTCGTTTGCTTCTTTTTTTCTTTCTCTTTTACCTTCAAACTAAGAGAATAATTTGCCTGAGCATTAAAGTGACTGCTTTCTGGAGCACATAATCTCAAAGTCTTCAGTGAGAGACCTTGACTACCAACATAGTAAAGTTATTTACTGAAAGTTATTCACTGATAACTGAAAGTTATCACTGGGCCCTTCTTAAAATGTGCTCTTGGTTCTAGGTTAGTAATTACCCAATAAGTCATGAATAGACAAAAGGAATTAAGAAAGCCAACACATTACTCGCTTGCCACTTCAGGTGGCTTACTAAGCTAAAGATCTAAAAAAAGGAAAGCTTATTTTATGGCTAGGCCTTAAATGGCAATATAGCCTTGCCCAGACCGTTATGTTTAGAGACTGGCACAAAAACTGGATTCAGAGCAGAAGATGTGGCCTCCTAGTCAGGACTGGTGACCTTGGATAAGTCATCTACTCTCTAAGACCACAGTTCTTTACTTTTAAAATGAGATCTGCCTAAATAATCTCTAACATGAGAGCTGGTAAACTTGGGATGGCCAAAGCTGTCCACCATTTCCAGAATGGAGGGAGTCCTCTACCATCTATATGTGCAAGGTGTTTTAAGCTAGATTCTGCAAGTCAAGGACTGCCTGAATTACTTTCAATCACAAACAGACCCCTGGTCCTAGTTTTATTTGTTTTAATGATGACACTCAGATGCTTTGGAGTTGTATGCCCACAACAGGGGAACACTGAATTGGAGCTTAAAGTCAGAAAAGTTTCTGTCCCACCATTTGGGAATGTTAATTGCATTATATAGCTGTTTTTATTCAACTATACATACAAAAACAAGAGGACACATACTAGAAAAAAGCAGAAGAATGTACGTTAATAACCTAAAAGAAAAAAATTGCCAAGGGAATAAATTTTCACCTAGAATCGACATACTAAGACCAATAGTAGGACATATACTTTTTTTAAAAAAAAGATTTTATTTACTTATTTGACAGACAGAGATCACAAGTAGGCAGAGAGGCAGGCAGAGAGAGAGGAAGGGAAGCAGGCTCCCTGCTGAGCAGAGAGCCCAATGCAGGGCTCAATCCCTGGACCCTGGGATCAAGACCTGAGCCGAAGGCAGAGGCTTTAACTCACTGAGCCACCTAGGCGCCCCAGGACATATACTTCTTGAGAGTAAGATGCAGAGAGGTGCAGCCCCTTGGAAACCCAGGGCCACACAAACAGTAGGACAAAAACAGGAAGCACGTGGGCTTCAGAGTCAGGCAATCTCCTTGGGTCGCTCAGCTTCCCCACTCACTCACTGTGGGACTCCGGGTGCAGCCTCCAGACTCTCACTGTCAGTGAGACTTACAGGGAGGGTCAGCTGACATCTTGTGTGTCCACAGGTCACTCAGGCAAAGGGCTTGGCACACAGAACACCCTCAATAAATGATAGCCAGAGCTGTTAGGCTGGTTATTGCTATTAGTGCAAAAGAGTATATGTGCCGAAGGCATGATTTAAGTATCAGTTAGTGACAGAAATGATCGACGGTAGAAATATTCCTGGGTTCTGAACTGAAATGCACACATGCCACAAGATCTAAGAGAAAACAAGGGCAAAATAGTGAAGCTTCTGAGACACTAAGATGGTAAAATCGGGGATGCCTGAGTGGCTCAGCCAGTTAAGCGTCTGCCTGCAGCTCAGGTCATGACCTAAGGGTCCTGGGATCAAGTCCCATGGCAGGCTTCCTGCTCCGCAGGGGGTCTGCTTGTCCCTCTTCCTCTTCCCCTCCCCTCCTCCATACTCGTGCATGTGCCCTCTCTCTCTCTCAAACAAATAAAATCTTTTAAAAAAAGATTTTAAAATCATAAGACAGGCATTTATACACCAGCAACTTACTGCAGGCAAAAATGATTTCTGACAAAATGACTTACTTACCTTCCTTGTCACTGGAAACCTGGTCCCCAAAGAAAAATGCATTTGCCTGGACCCGGGCACTGACATTTATGTTATTGGTTTTTAAGGCTGATACAGTCTGATGAACCTGTGAAGTAACCAAAAAGGAAACATCAGGGTATTTCCAACTAACGTTAGAAATCCACCACCTTCCAGACGGTTCTCAATCTATTTAAGATGCAGGAAGAATATCTGAGGATCTAGAAATGTCTTCACCAGGTATCAGACGAAGAGAGATGGCCACAGCATTTTGGCATGATGTCATGACATGGACTTCTTAAGGCCTACACAATATGAGAGCACTGGCTCTGGAGTTGGGCTGCTTGGGTATGCTTTGTGACCATGGACAACCTACTTAACCTCTCTGTGCCTCTATCTAATGGGGACATGAGTAGTACCTAATGCATAGTACAGCTGTGAGCGTTAAATGAGTTCATATAAAGCCCTTAGAACAGAACCCGGCACAAAGTTAATATGCAATCATTTTTCTAAATAGAATAAATCATAAATTTCCTGCTTCCTAGGAATTTAAGAAAAGAGACACAATCAATAAATATAAACATAACTTTGCTATTCATGTCACTATCATTTGCTAAGATCCTTCTCAGGACCTACCCTGATTCTTCATTTACTACTAGTACAGATAAGGGTGAATGGTGGGGACACTTTTGAAATCCTTCCACTCCTTCATATAGGAGCGACCTAACTCTGCAAGGTTCATTTCCATGTTTCCAGGTTCTCCATGTGCCCTGTAACATGGTATGACAAGCATGTTTTTACATGCAAGATGGAAGAGAATCTTAGGAATCTGTACTATACCGGTATCCACTGAACTTGAAAAACTTTGTTATCAATAGACTTGGTCTGGTGAGATTCTTTTTTTTTTTTTTTTTAATTTATTTATTTGTCAGAGAGAGAGGGAGAGAGAGTGAGCACAGGCAGACAGAGTGGCAGGCAGAGGCAGAGGGAGAAGCAGGCTCCCTGCCGAGCAAGAAGCCCGATGTGGGACTCGATCCCAGGACATTGGGATCATGACCTGAGCCGAAGGCAGCCGCTTAACCAACTGAGCCACCCAGGCGTCCTGGTCTGGTGAGATTCTTAATGAGTATCAAAGTACACAATTTTCTTAGACCAGTGGCTTTCACAGTGGTTTGTTTGCACTATAAGCACAGCAAAAAATACATAGCAACCCTATAAACACATATATAAAATATGTTTCAAAGAATCATACTTAATACTTGTCTTTACTCTGTGCTATATTTTAATACATCCCACCCCATCCCATACCATCCCATCCCAACCCATCCCATCCCATTCCAAGAGAAATACTGGTTGTGACCCACTAAACCAATTTGAAAAACACTGCCCTAGACCTTATATTAGTTCTAGCATTTTAGGATCACTAAAATCCCTCGAGCAACCAGACACTGAGAGTGAGGCAGACTTCCTCTAAACCTGGATCCTGTCTGCCTCAGACCCCTGCCTTGCTGTGTGAACAACGAAACCTCTGAGATAACAGCAGGACTAACAGCAGCAAATGTGCATCCTGCCTCACATTACCTGGTGTGAAAGACACAAATCTACATCACCAAGTAGTGAGAACTTCTTTTGTCCAGTGGTGAGGATCACGGGCAATGGGGATGCAGGTCAAAGGGAAATGTCAAGCTAACTCCAGAGATGAGTTAGGGACGATGAAAAGTAAAAGATTTCTTTTCATATTTGGATATCTTTATACAGGTTTTCTCTTTTAGCTGGATATATAAGATGGCCATTCGATTCACACTTAGCACCTTCTCTGAACAGTTTTTTAAAAAGAGCATTAAACTTTTTCTGCCATAAGGTATTGGAAATATACTATACCTTTTTTTCCAGCCACTTTATTGTCTTCTCTTTGCTATACTTGTAATATTTCTTTTTGTCTATTTCTGGATTAAAGGGAAAAAAAACAGAAAAGTGTATTAAACAAAAAATAAATAAAGCTATATATAAGACATATACACACACACACACACACATATATATAATATCAACAATTTAAAAATGTTTCATAACAGTTTATACTCTTGAAAAACTCAATTTATAAGCCTGAGAGCATACTTGAGAGGTTAAAAAAAATCCCCAAACAGAACTTAGGTGCCTCAGGTTTCATTCAACCATCAAATGAATGGGAATTTAAGCAAATCATCAAATAATACTACAGTTCTCATCCCAAGGAGAAATTTTTCTCTTTTCTTTTTATTACATCTTTATGAGATGACAGATGTTAATTAAACTTATTGTGGTGATCAATTCATCAAACCTGTGAGTCAAACTATTATGCCTTACACCTTAAGCAATGATGTGTATCAATTACTTCTAAATAAAACTGGAAAAAAGTATACAAACAAATCTGTAGAAAATCTCTAATTTTTACAACTCAGCAAATTAACATGCTAAGGAACCTTCATTTTTGGAACTGATTTGAAGCTTAGCTCAGTATTTTCAATGAGACTTCTTTTCTAAAATAAGGATGGAAATCCCAAGAAAGGAAAATGAAACTAAATGCAGACGCGATGCAGACACGGAGGGAAAAAATCTTGTTAACTACTTGGTATGCTCCTGGTGGGATTAGCGAGAAAGAAGAAAAGATATGCCTATCTTTGAATGCATTACCAGTATAGCCATGACTATGTTTCAGGAGAATTTGGATATACGATAGGCTTGACCTGGCCCTTTTTGGGGATAAAAGTGCCACCTTTTCTAAGTTACACTTCTGCCCTTCACCATCCACCTAGCTTTACATACTGTGACATGAGCTGTTATTTCTTCGGTAACAATTCATTCATGGAGTTTCTTGCTTTCTGTGCAATTAGCAGAGGCAGGGGCCTGCCCTCCCAGCCTTCTGACTCATGCAGGGGTGATCTTTGGGACCCCTGAATATCCTAGGGCCAGATGCAAACTCCCCTCATGTGACTTGGCTAGCCACGTAGAATGGCGTTTTCTCTTTCCTCCATATTTGTCATGGGAGACGGAAATGCTTATTCAGGGATCATTTTCGGCAGTCTGTTACGTTGCTTGCCTTCCACGAAATGGTTTATATATATGGGAGAGGGGCTGGCCTTAGCTCCTGTACGTGTCCTTCCCTGTTCCAGCCTGTGGTTGTTAACACTGTGGTCGATAGGAGGCAAGATGGAGGGAGGGCTGGGTCTCTGCACCCATCTCCTTGGGATGTGTCACTGGAATCATGGAGGAGAGACAGTTGCAAATGGCGTTGTCAGAGTTTGAGAATTCCAAGGAGTAACAGCTGCTGTGCAGGAGCCAGGGGCAAACCTGGGCAAAGAGCCCGCTGTGGAACCAAGGCAGGTAAGACTGGACTCAACTTCCCTGGAGACAGTATCCCACCCACGTACAAAAATAAGGGGAATTCTAAGAGCACACTCAATAAATGTGCACTCAATAAATCACTCAATAAATGTACACTGTCATGTGGGTTAAAACTTCTAAAGAAGCTCCCTTCATTGCCTGAGATAAATCTCCAAAGAAGTTCAGTGTAGAGGTCTCTCCTAAGAAATCCCACCTAGACTCTTCTACTCACTTCTCTCTTGCATCTGATGTCCACATTTCTTGAAAGAATGTTCTACAACGTTTCCTTCCTCTCTCGCACTCCCTGAGCCCCTTGTAGGCCCTTCCTTAATCCTCTTGAAAATGCTGTCAGTAGAAGTGGAGACCACAGGCTCTGGGCCATACTGCCTGGGGTCCAACACACCCAGTGCAGATTGATTTTCTAATGTTCAACCAACTTTGCATTCCTGAGATAAATCCCACTTGGTTATAATATGTTACCCTTTCTATACACTTGATTTGTTATATTTTACCAGGAATTTTTCAGCCTATGATCATAATGGATATTGGCCTGGTTTTCTTTCAAAAGTAATTTGGGGGGCGCCTGGGTGGCTCAGTGGGTTAAACCGCTGCCTTCGGCTTGGGTCACGATCTCAGGGTCCTGGGATTGAGCCCCGCATCGGGCTCTCTGCTCAGCGGGGAGCCTGCTTCCCTCTCTCTCTCTCTGTCTGACTCTCTGTCTACTCGTGATCTCTCTCTGTCAAATAAATAAAATCTTTAAAAAGAAAAGTACTTTGGTATTGGGATAATTCTGGCTTTATTAAATTAGTTGGGAAATATTCTTTTCTCATGTAATTTCTGAAAGGGTTTGCATAAGTATCATTATTTAAGTATTAGTTCTATCTTAAGGTTAGAATTCTATCTATCTATCTATAGATATATATAGAATTCTATCTATCTATAGTTCTATCTTAAGGCAGAATTCATCAGTGATGCTAATTGGGCCTGGAGGTTTTTTCCTAGGAAGTTTTAAATTGTCAGTTTATTTCTAACTGAATACTCCCTGGACAAGAACAAGCACTAAGAAACATCCAACTTGGATATCCCAGAATGCTACAAAAGGATCAAGTGCAAAAACTGCTTAATTTTGAAATTTGCAAATTTCAATAAGGGGGTTCAAAATATTCATGAAGGCCACGGATTACCCAAACTTATGAAAAATACCATGTTTGTTCATGTCTTAAATTTAATATTCCCAAGAGTTGGTGAGTTAGATAATATGTGCATATGCTGGAAAGGTTTCTTTCCTTAATGTGTCTGGTGCCTATAAAACTGGTCTCAAACATCTGGAAAGATTGGATTTACAAAATAAAGATGAAATAAAGATGGAATAAAAGTGAGTCCACAATTAAATAACACGTTCAGCAATTGGGTAAGCGGCTCACAATCCTGAATTTCCCTGATGTATTATTGAACAAACTGCCTAGAGCACATTTTCACATCTACTCTCCCAATGTTTTCCATAACAGAAACTCATATAGTCTCTTTTTTTTCCTGCCTCCTGGGGACAGAAACTTGGCAACTGTACTTGGGGTATTTTAATCAGGTAAGTTTTCCTGGCTCTTCTTGTTAATCACATCGGACAGCCCAATGCAGCTCTGGCTTGCAATATGAAACAGTGTTACACTCAAGATGAAGTTCATAACCCTTTATTAGGCCCTTCCCCTGTCATCCCTCCACTGAATGTGAGCTTCTTCCGCAAGAAGTGTGCTGAGCCCCAGAGCTAGCAAACACAGACACTCATCTCCTTCACTACTAGAGCAGGCAGTGCTAACTAAGGTCACCGCCATCGTCATTTAGGATACAAACAACTGGGGCCGGGTTTACTGGGCAGGGATGAGGTGGGTAGGGGGAGGTGCTCATAATCAGATCTTTAATGCCACAGACTTTTGAGACAGCATCTGAAGTCTAATATTGAAACAGCTGGCTGGGAAATCTGAGTGTTTCAGGTTTTGCTCTATCTGCAGAGTGCCTATGAAGAGAATGGACGTTAGAGACCTTCAGCTCTCTCCTTCGTCTTTGCTCCCTCTCCTGGATATCACCTGACCACTCCTTAGCAGTCCTCTTTCTTTATTTTGAAAATCCTAGCAATAAAATATGGAATGGAACCAAACAGTAATTTATAAATGGACAGTAAGCTAAATTCGAGTAGGCAGCTGGGACTACTTGAATAGGCAATCGCTGAAAGGAGGGAAATGGGTGCCTGAGAATAGAAAGCTCACTGCCAGGATGAGAATCGTCTTTTCCTTATGTTAACATAGTTCTCCGTCTTCCCTGTCTCTCTCTTTTTGCCTCACAAAGGGAAATTATGAAGACGGGATATACAAGATTTTTTTTTTTTAAATAAGTTTCTATCTTTACATGAGATACCACCTAACAGTTCTACCCGAGTGTTCTGGAAGGTGTGGCACAGTTGCAAGAAGGAGAGGAAAGAGTGGCTGTCAGACACAGACTCCAGTTCTGGTTCCCCGGCTTCTACTTCTGTGACGCTAGTCCAGTAACTTCACCTCTTTGAGACTTGGTCTCCTCATTTGTAAAAATGCAGATTGGAACAATAACGAGAGGGAATTACTGTAAGGATATGATGATATATAACTTCGCATTAGATAGTAGATATTTTTATTATTACCACTTATCCCCATTCTACTTAAACCACTTCAATATTGTATTTAGCAATGGACCATCAAACAGATGTGTATAGGTGTGCCCAGTACTTACACATCAGCAAAGAATTAATAATTTCTAATTCAGAAGTCTTAATAGTACTTATATTTACTGAGCTTTTACTGTCTATTCAGTACTCTCTGGGCATTGATTTACCTGTATTACATAATTTAATTCCAGAAGCATCTCTTTATGGTGGACACCAGATACTATTAACTGCAATACTTAAATAATGTTCACATCCTGGTTACTCAATAATTTCAACACTATAAAGCTGAAAGAATAAAATCATTGCTTTATTTTATGATCTAGAACAACTTTGCAAAGTACTAATTATAATGTATGGGGGACACTCTCAACCCTTCAAATTCTTCATCTGACAGATCAAGGATGCTGAAAAGTTTGAATGATTTCTTCAAAACTGTATAGAAAATATACTTTTAATTTTCCTTGCAAGCCATCAGATCCTGCAATCAGATTACCAGACTGTTCTTAAAGAAATTATTTCTCCAAAAAGAAATGAAGCAAATATAATAAAATATTAACATTGGTTGATTATTGGATTGAGTACTAAATAATATTTGCAGGTTTTTTATTTGAATTTTTTGTATCTTTAATTTTCTTAAGTTAAAATAATTGTTTTACCAGTCCACGTACTTTCATTTTCAAAGCAGATATATTATCAGCCTATATATTTTTCAGGTTTCTAACACACTAGGCCTCAAATTTTTCTTTCTTTCTTTTTTAGTGATAGTAAGGCAAAACATAAAGTGATAATTCAGCTTAAATTTCATATAGTAAAAGATGTATGCAATTGTTTCTAAAAGTCTTGACCGTTTCTTCATAATCAAATTCTTCTCCTAATAAATGACATCTGTATGTCCTTTTAGGAAGGTTTAAAAACAAAAGGTTTAAAAACAAAACCAAAAATTTTAAAAATGAGAAAAAAATGATATAGAAATAGTAGGATCTCTTACATCTCTTAAAAATGCATCATCCTGAAAAAGTCCTCTTCATCAAAATACACATAAACAATCCTCTTCATCAAAATACACATAAACAATCTCACATTACTTGCCTTACCCCTTAACCCAGAACACAAATATGTAAAATATTTTCTTTATGTCAGTTCTGTGTACAAGGTCAGCATACTGAGATAGAAATCTTTTCCCATGAAGATCCAAAGAGAAATTCATAGTACTTTGAAGTTTACTTAGAGCTGGTCAAACAAGATAAGCATAGGACATGCACTTTCTCCAGCAGCCGAACTCCAGTCCTCAGGCAATGTTGAGGAGTGAAAGAGATTAGGATAGGAGTTCAGATAATGATTTAATCAATGGTCAGGGGTTCCTAGTGAAAGAAGGAAGGAATGAGAGAGAGGGAAGCTCTTGTTTTGAAATGCAGGTTATAAGCTAACAAATGCCAGTGCATTAACACTGTTTCTGAATCTGGGTTTCTGGGTTTTGGTTTAAGATAACTGTTCTTTATATAGCTCATGTAAGCATTTGGGATAATGAATTAATTGCATTTTCAATTTATGTTAGCTTGGCAAAATTAAAATGACTTATACTTATCCCTTATTATTTAAGCTTTCAGAAATGGCTATAAGCCACTTCTTTTGTTCACCCACAAAAAGATTGTTATGTCCTCCAAGCTCAGCATCGGGGAATGTCTTTAATGGGACTGTTTTGATAAAACCTTGGTGCCACATTCCAAATCCAAAATGGAGCACGAAGCTTGGTCAAGGGTGATTTAGCTGAACCTAAAATGTAAAATGTAATCAGCGAGGTTCTCCCCTTTCCCACTGTAAGCTTACACTTCTTGGAACCACGACTTTGTTGGGCTCAGAACTGTCATGGTTGCCAAACCAACCATGAACAACCACAGCTCATTAGCCTGTTGGTTTGGTTCCCACACTCTATGTCCATGTTAACCCTGAAGCTACTTGGATGACTTTTTGGAGACACGGATGCTAAGTTTGTAGAGTGTTTCCAACTTAACAAGACATACTCACATATGCTCACATATGCTTCACTTCCTTCTCTCAAAATTCAAATGAAGACACACAAAGTCAGACACATATCAGGGCCTTCATCATCTGAACCTTGCCCTGCATGGGCAAGGGTGGGAATCCCTTTCCTTCCTTCCCGACCTTCATGTGCCCCTGGCATTCTATACTCTGGCTAACCTGAACTCCTTAGAGGTTCTTACACATGACGAACTTTCCCATACATCCATGCCTCCGTTATGCTTCTACTCTGACACACCCTTCAAGGCTCCACTTAGAGGCCCTCTCCCCCAGGACAGCAACACCATAGCCAACTCCCCACGCTCCCCACCCACCAGGTTATAAATCTGTCCTGTGCATCCCCAGAAAGCCAGGAGTTCACTTTGATTACTCTCTGCTGTCATTGCCCTATTTGCATTTGTCTCCAATAGACTCAAAGCCTAGTAAGGGAAAGGATAATGTCTTATTTATAACTAGTTTAACTCTAGTGCTCAACATATGCTTCTTAGCAGGCATTCAATAAACACTTCTTGATTTAATGAAGGTACAGGCTTTATGTAATTTTACAAGAGAGAAATCTGAGGCAGAAAGCAGTCAAGGAACTTAACTGAAGTCACAGAATAGTTCAAAGAAGAACTGAGACCAAAGCCCAAGCCTCGTGACTTCTGGCTCTGTGAAGGACAGGCCGCTGTATTCCACTGGTTAGAATTTCCAACACTGAACAGTCCAGTGCAACAGAGGACTAGCATTGACGAGGGCAAGCAAGTCTGAATGACAGCTTCCTCTCCGACTGACATAGAACAAGCCTTATAATCAGAAGGACAGGCGCCCAGCCTTTCCAGCAGCCGTAAGCCTAATTTCAAAGGCCACATACTCTACCTTTCTCCTCTGTCACATGTCGAAGTAACTTCTCAAGATCAGGAAGTTTCAGCAATAAGACGCAATTTGGAAACATGTCATCCACCACAACTTGATTTAGGGGCTGGAATTTTCCCTGAAAAAAGACTTCATTCAGTCAGAAGGCAAGCACTCCAGTTAGCAAACTCACACATTATAAAAAAAAGAAAAAGATACATCATCTCATAGCTGGACCTTTAAACTGAGTTCAAAGTCATTTGTCTCACCTAAAGAACCCCTCCGCTGGGATAGGCTCCAGAACGGACTTTCAGGTCCCTCTAGGAAGCTCTGGAAAGCCCTGGGGTTCCAACCAGCATACCACCCATATCAAAGTACAGTCACAGGAGGGAAAAGTTCTAGAAGAGCACTGGAAGCCGTGGAAGTTATGGAAATGGTAGAGATTGCACTGGGCTGGTCCAACCCATTCACTGTGAGGAAGAACCAACTGAGGTCACAGAGCAGGGGTCACTCAGGAAAAAGCCCAGATCACACACAGAGCAAATAGCTTCCCTCCCTATCCTTACCCCAGGTCTGAAGAAGGAAATACTACAGCAAGGAGAAAATTACCAAAATGAATCTGCTCCTGCCAGAACTGTCTGATAGTGCTTCCAAATGTAGACCATGATAAAAGAAAAGATAGCCAGAGGGATAAGTACAAGGAAACTATACACATATTAAATCAGGCCCATTTACAGAGGTGTGCAAGGCCTGGTAACCAATGGGCCAGAATTCAGACCATAGGAGTTAATATTCTTCTTCTCAATCAGGTTATTTTTACTTAACTGTGCAGGAGCATGAAATCTGTCTAAATCATTACTCCCCTGACTTGGGGATAGTGGACTTTATAAAAAAATGTATGGTTCTGCCCATGTCCCACTTTTAGCTCACTCTGTTTTTCTGTTTTGGTGACAACTCCATTTGGAGACAAAGAAGCCGTCTGATCAGTTTTCTTTCTGCAAATGCAGCTTTCTTTGGTTTGAAGGGTGAAATCTCATTCATTCAGTAGCATATGTCAAAGCTTGTCATACTTTCTGTTAAGTCAACGAGTGGCAAGAAATGCCTCAATTTCAATGCTGTCTTCTTCCTTCAGATAGTAACAATATCCACATATTTTCCAAGTCTGCCTCTCTTTAGATATCTATCTTAATCTATATTCTTTCACGGTCAACAAATATTTTAAGTATTTAGCAATTTAAAACAATAATCATATGCAATGAACTGCCACACAGTTATGTTAATTTCATAAGTAACTAATATTTCATTCTCACTTTCTTTACCATATATACTCAAAAAGAAAATACAAGAAGCAACTTGTTTTGAATATAAAGTTTGTAACAGCTGGGATAGCTAGAAATTCTAGAAGAACTTTTCTGATGTTAAATCTTATGATTAAAAAAGACTAGGTCAACATTTCATAAGTACATACCAATATTCTTTAACTCAATAAGAAAATATCATGTCTAACATGCAGAGAAGGAAATAATGTTTCATGAGTTATTTTATAGTGTACTTCAAGTATTTGAGAAGAAAAAGTAAGATGGTTTACAGTGAAAACCAACCACCACTCTGCTTCATTCTGTGTCTGACGACTTGAAACAGCCCTCAGGACTCCCAAGAGGCCTAGGGTGAGGGTAATTCACCATGGTCATGGTCTCAGTGGGACACAGGGAAAGAGCCCCACAACATGGGGGGAGGGGCTTTAAAAGTGCATCAGTTCAGGTGCTACGGCTGGCTGGTGACTTTCCCTCTGTTAATGTAACCTAGAAAACAAATGGGAGCCAACTGAAGTATTCAACTGAATACTACCAGATCCTTGCTTCTGGTGTGACCAGACCATTTCCGTTCATTTAGAGATGAAGACTTACTGTCCTCGCCGCTCATATACCCTAAATATGCTGGCTGCATGGCAGCTTCCAGAGAATGAGCACCATGAATGAAGTAAGGAGTAAAACTTCGCCAATCCACAGTAACGGACAGAGGATGTAGGAAAGGAAAGGAGGGGAAGAAAAGAAGCCTAGCCGCATCCAGAGACAGCATGACTTAAAGTTTGAAGTCCGTTTTATTGCTTTCGGTTTTTACAGCAAATTAAACTGATATACCCACCGTATGGAAGTTTGGAAATTTGGTGTAAGGACTAAATAAGATGAGCCCATAAACATTTAAACTATAAGCAAATATCAGAGTACGAAGACCCAGATTCTTCTAAGCAGTTTAAAATAACACTTATTCCTTAAAATTGTTAATTCACGGATTTTCAGACTGTGGTTGGTAGATGCTGGCGGGGGGGGGTCTCTCACACCCTTTCAGGGCGTCCAGAGCGCAAGACTATTTTCACAATAATGCTAGGATGCTATCTGCATCTTCGCTGTGCTGACATGTGCACGGCCAAGGGAGGAAGAACTGCAGGCTTCTTAGCACCGGTCATGGCCACGGCACCAGCCTGTCCTGCAGTTCCCGTGCTCTTCACTGCCGGGCAGGGCAGGTTAAAAAAAAAAAAGAAAGAAAGAAAGCAAGCCAGTGTCACTTCAGGATACCCTTGATCAAGGAGTAAAAGCAATTACTTTTAGTTAAACCTTGACCCTGAGTGCAAATCTTTTAAATATTCGGTGTGTTAAAAGTGATGCTGAAGCCCCTCCTGCTGCTACCCAGGCTCACAGTAATCACCCGAGGAAAAGTGCTTGCATCACTGAATTAAAGGCAGAAATAACTACTTTTTGTGGGATACCATTTTTAAATGAAAAAACCATTACGGCCTAGTGCTGTTCAGACTTGGGTATTTGGCAGAACATAAAAGAAGTGAGTCTGTGACTTCAAGGAAAAGACTGAAAGTACTTGCAGCCGGTGATATAATTTTAACTTCCAAGCAAAAATTAGAATTGTAGAAAAGTTGTATCTGCTATGACAGCTTCCCAATATATAGTTTTCTGATGAGATCAGTGGTGATATTAACAGAGAGGAGAGAGAGAGAAATGAGATGTGTTAACATTTGGAAGATCTGCAGAAATCAGTGAAGCAATATTTTCCAAATGACCAAGACATGATATTACAAAGTCCTACATGGGTAAAAAATCCATTCTCAGTGCAAGGCAGATGGATTCTCCGATGGATTCTCATGTAAACAGAACACGGGAAATTCACTGACAGGGTTTCAGATTCTACATTGCAACGGATTTTTAAGAAACCACTTCCCCTTGCTGGTTTTTAGATTAGTATCAAAGAATACAGTTGTCTGATAGTGCTATTGTACCAGTCCTCCCTTTTCTGACTCCATGTCTGTGTGAGGCTGCATATTCTTCATATACCTCCACGGAAACAATACATGGAAATGGACCAAATGCAGAACCAGATAGGAGAATCTCCATGTCCTCTATTCAGCCAGACATCAACAAGATTTGCAAAAATGGAAAACATGCCACACTCTTCACTGAATTTTGTCATTTGTTTCATTAAAAACATGTTATTTATGTTAACATGTAATGGGCTCATTATTTTTATTTCAAAATAAATTAGTATTTATATATATTTATATTAATATATATGTATCCTAAATCCAAAATGTTTTAGAACCTCTGACAGAAGTGATTACTGTTAATGAACTCTTTTATTGGAAGGGTATATTTCATCTACCTAGGATTTCTTAAGTCTCAAGTACAGCTTCCGGTTAATGAGCTTTTACTAGGCACCAGCTGACCTATTTAACATCTCACAGAAAGAAAATGAAAGAAAATGTATTCTTTCCTCTCTTAAGGGCCAGGGTCGGTTTCTTAACATTCGTATTGTATTTCAAAATGAATGAGTACTTAAGGATAAAATCCTCCTCATCCTTAGGCTTTTTGTCAAACAAGTCAGTCTTGGGGCATAGAGGACTAGGCCAGTCTTAAGAGTCACAGGTCAACCAGTCAGAGATTAGCGCAGGTACTCAGGTTTGTGTCAGTGCTCTAACTCATTCCAGCACACGTGATACAGGTGTTCTAGACAAATCTACCAGCCTAAATCAAACTAAATTATATCTGAATTGTTGGGACTCTACATTTGGGTCATTAAAAGGAGAGAGACAAGATCAAGCAAAAAACGGTCTTTTCTGTTCCCTCACTGTTAAAGTCCCAAACAGAGAAACTCACCTCTTTACCAGTCTTTCTGAGGTAGTGGAGAAGTAGAAATAGAGGGTCCATGGGTGTGGCAAAGTGGAGAAGACCTCCTACAGATTAAAAAGAGAACAAAAGGAATTAAATGTCTTAGAAAGACAATTTAGTTATTTCATCTTAATCCCAATGTGGAAACCATTCCTTGAAAAATATATGTGAAATTCTAAATTCAGAAGCTCTTCTTACATAGGCGCATGATTCTACATGACTCTTTCGAAAGGCAGAATGTGCTACGGTAAGTGTAGTCACCATCTGTCAGCGTACAACGTTATGACAGCCTTGCTGACTATAGACTCTATGCTGTACTTTTCACTTCTGTGACTTATTTATTTTACAACTGGAAGTCTGTACCTTTTCATCTCCTTTATTTATTTCAGCCACCTCCCAGCTGACCTTCCCTCTGGCAATCACCAGTTTGCCCTTTGTATTTAAGAGTCTGTTTTTTGGGGAGTGCCTCGGTGGCTCAGTCATGATGGGGGTGGGTGCCTGGGATTAAGCCCCGTGTTGGGCTCCCTGATCAGTGGGGAGTCTGTGTGTCCCCAACCCCAACTTGTGCTCTCTCTCAAATAAAGAAAATCTTTAAAAAAAAAAAAAGAGTTTTTAAAAAAATTTTGTTTCTTTTTTATTGTTTGGTTTCTTAAATTCCATTTATGAGTGAAATCATATGGTATTTGTTTTTCTGTCTGGCCTATTTCATGTAGCATTATACCCTCTAGATCCAT
>PISX010004045.1:61905-127400 GCA_004024625.1 Mellivora capensis
AAAAAAAAAAAAAAAAAAAAAAAAAAAAAAAAAAAAAAAAAAAAAAAAAAAAAAAAAAAAAAAAAAAAAAAAAAAAAAAAAAAAAAAAAAAAAAAAAAAAAAAAAAAAAAAAAAAAAAAAAAAAAAAAAAAAAAAAAAAAAAAAAAAAAAAAAAAAAAAAAAAAAAAAAAGATCGAAGTGAAGGAAACCATCAACCAAAGGAAAAGGCAACTACCGAATGGAAAAAGATATTTGCAGATGATATATCCCATAAAGGGTTAATACCCAAAATACATAAAGAACTTATATAACTCAATGCCAGAAAAACAAATAATTTGATTAAAAATGGGCCAAAGACTTGAATAGACATTTTTCCAGAGAAGACATAAATGACCAACAGAACCATGAAAAGATGCCCAACATCACTCATCATCAGGGAAATGCAAATCAAAACCACAATGAGATATCAACTCCCACTTGTTAGAATGGCTAAAATCAAATACAAGAAATAATAATAATAAATAAAAGTAATAAAAAATATAATAAATAACAAGTATTGACAAGGATGTAGAGAAAAAGGAACACTTGTGCACTATTGGCAGGAATGCAAACTGGTTCAGCCACTGTGAAAAACAGTATGGAAGTTCCTCAAAAAAGTAAAAATAGAAATATCATATAATCCAGTAATTCCACTACTAGGTATTTACCCAAGGAAAATAAAAACACTAATTCAAAAAGATATATGCACCCTGATGTTTATTGCAGCATTATTTACAATAGCCAAGGGATGGGAACAATCTAAGTGTCCACTGAAGGATGAATGAATAAAGAAGATATGAAATATTTAGAAATCATTTTATTTTATTTAAAAGATTTATTTACTTATTTATTTATCTGACAGAGAGAGAGATCACAAGTAAGCAGAGAGGCAGGCAGAGAGAGAGGGAGAAGGAGGCTCCCCGCTGAGCAGAGAGCCCGATGCGGGGCTCGATCCCAGGACCCTGGGATCATGACCTGAGCCGAAAGCAGAGGCTTTAACCCACTGAGCCACCCAGGCGCCCCTAGAAATCATTTTTTTATTGTGATATGTTAGTCACCATACAGTACGTCATTAGTTTTTGATGTCGTGTTTTGTGATTCATTGTTTGCATGTAACACCCAGTGCTCATTGCAATATGTGCCCTCCTTAATAGCCACCACCAGGCTAACCCATCCCTCCAACCCTCCCCTGAAACCCTCAGTTCGTTTCCCAGAGTCCATAAAAATCATTTTTAACAGAGGTCCTCCTACCACCCCCAAAAAAGGCAAAGTTGGGGGAAATATTGACAGAACGTGAACCAGGCAAACATTAGGAGACCTGTATGTGTTAAGTTTATCTATAAAGCTGCAGCAAAATGTCATTTCCTATGCATTTGAGGATGAAGCCATGGGCAAGCAATATTATTCTCTCCATGAATAGCTCCTTCTATGGTCTGTGGATTCACAGCTTGGAATTGCCAATAATTCAAAGCTGAGAAGGTGGTTCCCCACCTGAGACCCCACCCTATTCAGACCTTACCCTATCCTCCTACTCCCTAAAGAAAAGGCAAGAGGAAAGAAGTCTAACAAGACTGAACATAAGGAATAGGAAACTCTGTAGTAAGATTACTATCCAGGCTAGAAGGAAAAGAGGCAAATCAAGAAAACCAGCTACCTAGTCCCCACTCTTCCTTCCTTTATCACAGCCTCTCTAAGCTCCTTCTTACAGACTCCATTTTCCATGGAGGTGAACGAGAAGAGATATTTCATCACATGGAACAATAAACAATTCCTTTATCTTTATACTTATTTTGGTTTCAGGAAACATATGTACTTTCTTTTATTCCCTAACAGAGCAACCTACCTATCTATACAGCCAAGAAATTCTAACCCTAAATTATATATATGATTCCAATTCACAGAAAGTAAAAAAACGTTAAGAAAAGTAATTTTGTATTATGATATTACTTGATTATTTTTTTAAAGTAGAAGAGAATCTTATGAAAACAACCTATCAGAAGCTCTAAGCTCATTTTATACGAGGCATCCGTGGTAGAAATTAGGAACAGGTTTCTAGGTCTGAAAACAATATCCTGGTGGCTATTCTTAAAAGCAGCTCTTTCTTCAAGGCTAAGTTTAAAAAGAAGACAATGATGAAAAAAGCAGGCACCTTTGCTATGAACATAAAACCACTCAAATAAATAAGGTCTATTAAAAAGAAAAAAAAGCAGGTACCAACTCAGTCCAGGAGAGGTGATCAATCACTGCCTCCCAATATTTCCCAGTTTCATTAGGATATTATTGTGTCTACCTAGCTAAACCCAAATGCAAGTGTATTACGTTAGAACTCTTGTACTTTGCCAAACGAATAAGCATAGCAGCGACAATAAAAGGGAATATATACTTTCCACCTTCCAGATTATATCACAGTCTGCCATTGCATTTGGCAACTGAAAGCCATTTCAAATATTTTCATTCACACAGGTATATGAAATTTATCACCAGCAATAAACTCTTGTTCTGGAACGTCCTAGAAAAAAGACAAAGTGGCCTTTCTACATTGGTTCTAACACAGTCAACAGAAAGCAGAGGGCTTACAAAGAAATAGAAAATACTCTCAGGAAACAATGAGAACACAGGTAGAGGGAATGTAGAATGGCCTCAACTATCGCTGACTCGCCCTTCCCCTGACTCCTTGAACCATCAGAACATGCAGAATGCTTTCTCCTTCTGAGTCAACGCTGCCCCCAAATTAGAGGAACATTAAAAGAATCAGAACTTTGGTGTTGGGTGTGTGTGTTGGGGGGGTGAAGGGTGGGGACAGTAGTAATTTTATGACAACACGTTAAAAAAATCTTTGTTATATTCTATTTCATTTTAGAAGTGCATCTATTTGCACAGAAATAAGACGTTAACACTTGAAGATCCTCAAAAGTGACTAAAAGAAGAACAAAGAGTTCCCAGTCCACACAATGTACGCTCCCGTGTTAGAAAAACGACCTAATTCCCGACCAGGGAGGCATCTGTGTTTTAGGAGACAAAGTGGAGTTACTAGTTTAAATTTGCCTACTATCTAAGATACGTAGATACTGATTTAAACTTGTTCAAACTATCTTTCCTTTCCCCCTGATTAAATCCTGCTCTGATGCCAAGGAAGGCTAAAACATGGACCAGACCAAACTGGGCAGACAGGCCTGCACTCCCATGCATGAAGGATGGAAAAGCTAGAGTATGTGTTTAGTTAACAGAAATATATACACTAGTCACTTACCTGATTGCACTGATTGATTTATAAACCAAGAATGGTGTTTTTCCTTGAAAACTTTTATTTCAAACAGCTGCTGTTGACACATATTGAACAAGTAAATGGTTCCTTCCCCTGTTAAGACAAATCTGTTTTTTATTTGTAAGTTTTCACACACACACACAAAATCAAAAGACTGTCCAATAGTTCTGAGGAATGTTCCTAATATGGACATAAACATACATAGATATATTCTATACAAACTGACTCCGAGGAAGGTTTATAGCTATTATATACAGATGCTTGTTTCTCAGCTCTATAATCCTCACTGAACTTAAACCAATAAATTAAAAAAAAAACAAAACGCAATCATTCATCTTAACTGCTACAAAGCCTCTCATTGACTCCTCCATTAGATTGCAAGGGGAAACCAGTTCTTAAACTACCCAAGCCTGACGCTTCCGCCAGATGAACTGAGCTGGCATGTGGGTCCTGTCACCAGAGGGCCCAAGATAGACCCCGAGGGCCAGCACTAAGTGAGAAAGGCAAGGGTCCTTTGATGCATGAAATTTTTTTCTAAACACAGCACTATCAAGGACCCCGAGTTTGAATCTATGTGGACCACATGTTGGGGGTGTGCTCTTGGGGAAGTTGTGCAAACCTTTTTGTGCCTCTGTTTCCATATCTGTAAAATGGAAGCAATGGGGAACCTACCTCACAGGGTTTTATAAGAATTAGAAAGGCAGAACACATGTAAAGTTCCTAAAATAGTAAATGCTCAGCACATGTTAGCCTTTATTTTTCCACAGTCAATGTAGTAAATGCGAACATTTGTTCCTCTGTTGTTTATGGACATGCAGATAAAACAGAAATTTTACAAGAAGCCTGACTTTTTTGTATATCTTTACTTTCATTAAATGCTTTACAACCTTTACAGCTACCTAAGACTTCTCTAGAAAAAATGTGCTTGCCTCAACTTAGTCTCATGTATAATTAGAAATGAAAGATAATAGGAATTTTCAATTCAAATTCAATTCCATCTTGAGGAAAAGGAAACTGGAAGAAGCCAGGACTTTTTGCCTTTTTTGTGGCTTCTATTTATGTCTTTCCATCAACAACGGTAACAAGGCACTACCCAATAAATTTCTCTTGCTTTTACTATTCAATATTGTAACCGCCAGCACAATGTTCTAATTTGCCAAGTATCAGATGTCTACACAAAATCTTACAAAATTAATAACAACCCTATAATATAAATCTTGTGAAATAAACAATAAACCCCACATAGAGATAAATATCAATATTACTGTATTTTATGGTATATTTTAATATTTTTGCCTAAAAATTAGGAAACAAAATGCATTAAATATAAAGTTCAAATGAAATTAGTTGCAATAAAATATGTATCTGTATACTATGCTTTTCATATTAAAAAAAATCACCTCTTGAATGGGAACAAATATACCACCTTTTGGTTAGAACAAAATAAGGAAAGTAAAATTCACTAAAAATGAAAACACTCAAAATCTTGGCATGTCAAATAAAAACTCTATTTTTTTCTTTTTTACTCTGGCCGTTTATTTTACAACATAAAATGAATATAAGTGGACATTAATATTGGATAACTATTTAAGAAGAATTGGCTTAAGAAAGCTAAAGAAAATCTGTCTGTTTTCAGAGAGAAGCCAAACACACCACTTTCTGTCTCGTATGCATTTCTGATGAGTGAATAGTTCTATGGATTTAAATTAGAAGAAGAAAAAAACAAAATTTAGGCCAAGCTCGCTGTTGTCACCCAGCAATACCATCTTACTTTTAAAACCTATTAAGGAAGAACAAACATACAAAGGTAAATAAGCATATACACTTTTTATGCAATGTTTAAAAAATATTAAAGTTACTGTATTCGGACGAGAAGGGGGAGGAAAGCTTACCTGAACACGGGTTAACCAATTTTACAAATATAAGCCCACTTTTCATCTTCTTTGAAGCATCTTTTAAATATTCTGAAAAGAAATGATGAATTTGTTAAATTAAAAGACATTTGCTTTCTTGCTCACCTTATTTACTTTATTCCCTCTCTCTTTTTTTTCCTTTTGTTTGAATGATTTTTCTTTGTAAACTCTCTAACTCCAATTTGGTTGTACCCTCTGTGTCATACTTAAAAAGGCCCTCTCTCCCTCAAGCCTATATGAATCACTTACATGTTCTCCCAACAACGTTATCTTTTTTAAAAAATATTTTATTTATTTACTTGACAGAGATCACAAGCAGGCCAGAGAGGCAGGCAGAGTGAGAGAGAGAGAGAGAGAGAGAGAGAGGGGAGGAAGCAGGCTCCCCACTGAGCAGAGAGCCCAGTGTGGGGCTCGATCCCAGCATCCTGGGATCGCGACCTGAGCTGAAGGCAGAGGCTTTAACCCACTGAGCCACCCAGGGACCCTGTTATCTTTAATCTATCTGAAATATAGCTGGGTTTAAGGTATGGAGAGGAGATCCAACTTTTTTTTTTTTTCAATGAATTGTCCGGTTGTACCAATGCTATCTTCTGAATAATGTGACAGTGATCCCTGAGAGATGGGCGACAATTAAGGTGACCGCTACAAATGCCCCTGTGTATTGCCATGAGGAGTTTCCACCTGCCCCAAGCAGACACCCTGCATTGACAAGGTGGAGCTGCAGGTTCACTGGGTGGCGCACAGGAAAGGAGAGGGGTACAGAGAAAGAAAACCCTAGAGCTGTGCAAAGGACACTGCCTAAGTATCCAACCGAGAACTGATCAGTACATACAGGTGATGAAACTACCCAAGGGCTAGGAGATGAGAGGGGAGAGTACCTCACGTTCATGCAGGGCTCGGAACTCCAGACAGATAGGGAAGCCTCTGGATTCCGAGGACACAAAAGGGTCTTGCCTCAGCAGTAGGGAACAAAGAACCCTAGCCTGAATGCTGCTGTGGCACCAAGAAACTAATTTTATTTAAAAAGCAAGACCTAAAAAAAAAAAAAAAAAAAAAAAAAAAAAAAAAAAAAAAAAAAAAAAAAAAAAAAAAAAAAAAAAAAAAAAAAAAAAAAAAAAAAAAAGCAAAACTGAGGGGCGCCTGGGTGGCTCAGTGGGTTAAAGCCTCTGCCTTAGGCTCAGGTCATGATCCCAGAGTCCTGGGATCGAGCCCCACATCGGGCTCTCTGCCTGGCGGGAAGCCTGCTTCTTCCTGTCTCTCTGCCTACCTGTAATCTCTGCCTGTTAAATAAATAAATAAAATCTTAAAAAAAAAAAAAAAAGTAAGACCTAAAAGGATCAAACTGTTTCTGAGTACCGTCACTGAGCCCCAGAATGAAGCTCAAGATTATTTATAGGAATACAAAAATATTCCTTGGCCAAAAAGGTAAAATTCACAATGTCTGGCATCTAAACAGAAAAATATGGCCTGAAATGAGAAAAATGAAGAACCCAATTATTGAGAGAGGGGTCCTGATATTAGACACAGATGTTCAAATGAACAGGCAGAGCATAAGGACGGTATTCCTCATGCACAAAAAATTAAGTAGAGACACATAAGTTTTCTCAAAAGACCCAAGTTGAAATGAAAAATACACTAGATGGGATTAATGGCGGAAGAAAAGATTAATGAACTGAAGACATAGCAATAGAAACTATGTGAAATGAAAACACAGAGAAAAAAGAATGAAAAATAAATAGACATTAGTGAACTGTGGGACAACTTCACGCATCCTAATACATGTGTCTGAAAGAGAGGATGTGGGAATGGAAAAAATATTTGAAGAAATTATAGCCAAATATTTTCAAATCTGAGAAAACAATAAACCTACACATCCAGGAAGTTCAATAAAGCCAAAACACAGGAAATAGGAATATACTATATATCACGATCAATACTTCAAAGCCAGTAATAAAGAGACAGATCTTAAAAGCAGACAGAGTTAAAGAAGACATACTATGTACAGAGGAACAAAACTAAGAACGACAGCAAGTTTCTTCATTGGAAACAATGCAAGCCAGAAGACATCTGTAAAGTACTGAAAGAAAACATGATGATCCCAGAGAAATTATCCTTGAAAAAATAAAGGTGATAAATAGACTTTTTCAGACATGCAGGAGATGAGAGCAATAACCACCAACAGACCCACACTACCAGGAATGCTAAAGGAAGTCCTGGCAGAAGGAATAGGCTACCAGATGAAAATAAGAATTTAAACAAAGAAATGAGAAGCAGTGGTAATGGTGACTACAGGGGTAAATCAATAACATTTTTTTGTCTATTACTTAAATCTCTTTAAAGATCACTGACTAAACAAAAATAACAAGTTAGTGTGGGGTTTACAACATACATATAAATAAAATACATGACAAGATAGCATGAGGGCCAGGACAGGGAAAGGAAAGCATACTACTGTATGTTTCATCCTGCTGTGAGTTTCTTCTGCCATCTGTGGAATGGCGTTACATCAAAACTGAAGGTAGATGGGATCGATATACATGTGCAATAAACCCCAAAGTGGCCACAAAATTAAGAAAAAATGCTGTTACTAATAAGACAATATAGGAGATAAAATAGAACCATAAAAAAAATTTCAATCCAAAAAGAAAAAGGCAGAAGGGGAATGAAAGAAGTTAAAAAGGACAGAAGAGACAAACAGAAAACAAACAACAAAATGACAGACTCAAACCTAACCCCATCAATAATCACATGCAATGTAAATGTCTGTATACCCTAATTCAAAGGCAGAAATTTTCAGATTGGTTAAAAAAGTAAGATAATCCTCTACGCTGTATACAGAAACACTCGAAAGCTGCAAGTAGATTAAAAGGACCAAGATATGCTTTTCATGCTAACACTAATTAAAAGAAAGATGGAAATTAGAGAACTGATTCCATTTACTATAGCACCAATATCCATAAGATACCTGGGAATAAACCTAACGAAAGAGGTAAAGGATCTGTACTCGAGGAACTACAGAACACTCATGAAAGAAATTGAAGAAGACACAAAAAGATGGAAGACCATTCCATGCTCTTGGATCGGAAGAATAAACATTGTTAAAATGTCTATACTACCTAAAGCAATCTATACTTTAAAGCCATTCTGATAAAAATTCCACCGGTATTTTTCAAAGAGCTGGAGCAAATAATCCTAAAATTTGTATGGAATCAGAAGAGACCCCGAATTGCTAAGGAAATGTTGAAAAACAAAAATAAAACTGGTGGCATCACGTTACCCGATTTCAAGCTTTACCACAAAGCTGTGATCACCAAGACAGCATGATACTGGCATAAAAACAGACACAGATCAGTGGGACAGAATAGAGAGCCCAGATATGGACCCTCAACTCTATGGTCAAATAATCTTCGACAAAGCAGGAAAAAATATACAGTGGAAAAAAGACAGTCACTTCAATAAATGGTGCTGGGAAAATTGGACAGCTATATGTAGAAGAATGAAACTTGACCATTCTCGTACACCGTACACAAAGATAAACTCGAAATGGATAAAAGACCTCAACGTGAGGCAGGAATCCATCAGAATCCTAGAGGAGAACATAGGCAGTAACCTCTTTGATATCAGCCACAGCAACTTCTTTCAAGATATGTCACCAAAGGCAAAGGAAACAAAAGCGAAAATGAATTTTTGGGACTTCATCAAGATCAAAAGCTTCTGCGCAGCAAAGGAAACAGTCAACAAAACAAAGAGGCAACCCACAGAATGGGAGAAGATATTTGCAAATGACAGTACAGACAAAAGGTTGATATCCAGGATCTATAAAGAACTTCTCAAACTCAACACACACAAAACAGATAATCACATCAAAAAATGGGCAGAAGATATGAACAGACACTTCTCCAATGAAGACATACCAATGGCTATCAGACACATGAAAAAATGTTCATCATCACTAGCCATCAGGGAGATTCAAATTAAAACCACATTGAGATTCCACCTCACACCAGTTAGAATGGCCAAAATTAGCAAGACAGGAAACAACGTGTTTGGAGAGAATGTGGAGAAAGAGGAACCCTCTTACACTGTTGGTGGGAATGCAAGTTGGTGTAAGCCACTTTGGAGAACAGTGTGGAGATTCCTCAAGAAATTGAAAATAGAGCTTCCCTATGACCCTGCAATTGCACTACTGGGTATTTACCCCAAAGATACAGATGTAGTGAAAAGAAGGGCCATCTGTACCCCAATGTTTATAGCAGCAATGGCCACGGTCGCCAAACTGTGGAAAGAACCAAGATGCCCTTCAACAGATGAATGGATAAGGAAGATGTGGTCCATATACACTATGGAGTATAATGCCTCCATCAGAAAGGATGAATACCCAACTTTTGTAGCAACATGGACGGGGCTGGAAGAGATTATGCTGAGTGAAATAAGTCAAGCAGAGAGAGTCAATTATCATATGGTTTCATTTACTTGTGGAGCACAACAAATAACATGGAGGACATGGGGAGATGGAGAGGAGACGGGATTTGAGGGAAATTGGAAGGGGAGGTGAACCATGAGAGACTATGGACTCTGAAAAACAACCTGAGGGGTTTTGAAGGGGTGGGGGTTGGGAGGTTAGGGGAGCCAGGTGGTGGGTATTAAGGAGGGCACGTATTGCATGGAGCACTGGGTGTGGTTCAAAAACAATGAATACTGTTACGCTGAAAAGAAATAAAAAAATTTTAAAAAAAGGATAAAGAACATTAAAGTAGAAGTTGAAACACTATAGTTCTTTCAGTAGATAGTTTTGACTTTCTTGGGGGTTTGATTTCCTCTTAAATAAAGTGAAGGTACATAACTAAAAAAAAAAAAAAAAGAAAAGAAAAAAAAGATGGAATAGCTCTGTTAATAACAGACTTAGAACATTACCAGTAATAAAGAAGGTCATCCCACTGACTGACTGCACTTAGCATCAAAACCTCTAGCTCCATCCATGTTGCTGCAAATGGCGATTTCATTTCTTTTTTATGGCTGAGTAATAGTCCAGGGTATATTCACACACCACCTCTTCTATATCCATTCAGCTATTGATGGACACATAGGTTGCTTCGCTATCTTGGCTATTGTAAATGATGCTGCAGTAAACAGAGGAGTGCAGTTATCTTTTCAAGTTAGTGTTTTCATTTCTTTGAGTAAACACACCCAGTAGTGGAATTACTGGATCATATGGCAATTCTAGTTTTAATTTTTTTGAGGAGCTCCATACTGTTTTCCATACAATTTCACTCCTATTTGGAATTTAAGAAATAAAACATACGAATAAAGAAAAAAAGAAACAAACAAACAAACAAACAGTAAAACAGACTCTTGACTATAGAGGACTGGTGGTTTCCAGAGGGGAAGGTGGGTGGGGGGATGGGTAAAACAGGTGAAAGGGATCAAGAGTGCCCTCATCGTGATGAGCACTGAGTGGTGGACTGTGGAACCACTGTATCATACCCCTAAAACTAATATATGAATGTTACTTATACAGGAATTAAATAAGTAAAATTTTTTTAAAAAGGATGTGATTTCCTAATGATGAAAGGGTCAAGAGGAAATCATTCTAAATGTTTAAGCTCACAGACACAGAGCTTCAGGATGCACTAGGTGAAAGCTCATAGAACTCTCTGCCCCAACTCCAACCCCTGGCAACCACTAATATGTTTTCCATCTCTACAGTTTCGTGATTTTGAGAATGTTATAGAAATGGACACATACAGATTTAATTTTAAGAGTCTTTTAAGACTTTCCTTTCTGCAACTTATAAAAATGTGAAGTATAAAGTTTAGCACTGTTAAAAACTTTTCCACAAAACTAAAACAGGTTGTGGTTTTCCCTCCTTCGCCCTGCTGTTTCTCACTATTTCAGCATCACTGTCTCCATTATGTCAAGGCACGGAAAAGGAGACCTCTCTCCTTCAGCAATACACCTGTGATTATACTTCAGTACTATAGTAAACCTTTCAACTTGAACTTGGTGAATCATTATTGATTTTGTTTCCTTTTTTCAATAGAAAGTTCTAGTTCTAGCGATTCTTGCCAGTTCTCCTTCAGCCTTCCCATTCTTCCAGCGCTTAAAATGATTAAAATTTATAAATACTAAAAGTCTAAAATATATATTTTTAATATATATTTTAAGGGAAGCAGTGTTTCCATTTTTCTCAGGAAGAGCACTAAATCCAGAGGATTAACTATAGCCTAAAATGTCAAACTGTAAACTTTGGAATTACTAAGTACAAATAAATACTGACATTAATGTGTTCTGCTGCAAATGCCAGGGTACTCTGAAATACACTTTGAGATGTATTAGTGTAGATAATGCTGAAATGTCTACGTAGTATGGGAAAAAAGACATCTTTTCTCAGTTGTGCCAATAAAAAACCTGCAGTTGTATTGAATATTTCAACACAAAATTCCAAGCGAGATGCTATTCTCAGGTTGTTTTACATCTTTAACAATAGAATGGATTTTTAAAATTAATCTCTCCTGCCTACTTCACTCATTCACTTTTTAACTATTGATTAGCAAAGCGGACCTGGCCTGTTCCCATGAGGAACTTTTGGATGTTTTCTGGAAGAAACAGATACTGAGTCAATCATACAAAGGTAGACTCCAATGTAACAGCTACTAAGAAGAAGAAATACATGGAATTTGTGACCTTAAGATAGAGGACACAACATAGACGAGTAGGTCTAAGAAGGCTTCCTGTGCTTCACATTAAGTTCTTTGTCGTGATGGCTAAGAAGTCAAGGGAACTTGACTTCACCAGGGAAATCTTCAGGAGGCTCCTGGGCCAAACTCAAGCCACAGAAGGGTTTTGTTTGATGTGCACATTTGAAAAAAATTGAATTTAGGTGCCAATATTTGGAAATTGGGTGATTTTACATAAAGGGTGCACTTCAAATATGTGCTCCCTAGATATGAAAAAAAATCACTAGGCAAAGATTTTGCCTTGCACAATTAAACCTGTCAACAACAAACTAACTTTATCAAACTTCAACTACCACTTTCTAGTTCCCCTTAGTCCTCTGTCCCATCTCCTATACCCATTGCACTGTTGGGGGATTATCAGATGCCATGTATGTCCTCACTAAACCACGTTTTTGTTTGCTAGAATCTATGGACCCACAGCACCAAGTATCAGGTTCTGAATAAAGAACTATTTACTAATAAACACCACCCTCTTATTGAATCTTTTTTTTTAATTACCAATTTTTATTTTATTTTATTACCAATTTTCTGTTCCCAGCTCACGTACTATCTTAGGCACTAAGGATACAGCTGTAAATAAAACAAAGCCCCCTGCTTTCACAGCAAAACTGCATTCATAACGGCTCTTTATCTGCCCCATCCCTACCCCTCACCCCCATCTTCTCCAGTCCACTTCATCAGTCTCCATGCCCCACCCTCCCCTCTCAATCAATCAGTCTTACAGGACAGGGGATAGGGCCCAGATCTACCAGACCCTGGAGGCCCAGAGTGCAAAACAGAAAATGCATTCCACAAAGGTGAGCCACATATGAAATTTAAAATTTGCTAGGAGACACATTAAAAATAGGTCAAATAAGTGTCAATAATATATTTTACTTAACCCAATAGGCATTTTCATTTCAACATGTAAAGAAAGTTTAATATGATATGTGTTAGCATGATGTTACCTGTGGGTTTTTTATAGTTGCCCTCTATCAGATTGAGAAATTT
Source organism: Mellivora capensis (assembly GCA_004024625.1). Lineage (NCBI taxonomy): Eukaryota > Metazoa > Chordata > Mammalia > Carnivora > Mustelidae > Mellivora > Mellivora capensis. The sequence goes on from PISX010004045.1 coordinate 74,829, forward strand.
CCCTATTTCTTTTTTTTTTTTTTAAGATTTTATTTATTTATTTGACAGAGATAACAAGTAGATAGAGAGGCAGGCAGAGAGAGGGAGAGGAGGAAGCAGTTCCCTGCTGAGCAGAGAGCCCGACATGGGGCTCGATCCCAGGACCCTGGGATCATGACCTGAACTGAAGGCAGAGGCTTTAACCCGCTGAGCCACCCAGGCGCCCCGAGAAAGTTCCCTATTTCTAACTTTTGGACTGTTTTTTAAGGATGAAATAGTGCCATATTTTCTCAAATGCCATTTGAGTTATATTATATTGATTGATTTTGGTATGTTGAACCATCATTGCATTCCTAGGATAAATCTCACTTGGTCATAGTGCATAATGCTTTTTACATACTTCTGGATTTGGTTTTTTAGTTGTTGAGGTCTTTTGCATCTATGCTCATAAGGGATATTGATCTGTATTTTTCCTATGCCTTTGTCTAGTGTTGGTATGAAAGCAATATTGGCCTTGTAGAATTAGTTGGGAAATGTTCTCTTTCCTTTTTTGGGGAAAACTTTGTAAAGGATTCATATTAATATGTTCAATGTTTAGTGAAATTTACCAGTGAAGCTATGTAAAGATTGGGCTTTTTTTTTCCCCCCTGTGGTAAACTTTTAATTTAACTTAATTTCTTTACTTGCTATAGGTCCATTCGGATTGTCTATTTCTTCCTGAGTTGGTTTTGGTAATTTATGCCATTCTAGAGCTTTGTCCATTTCATCTACGCTACCTATTTCTTTGGCATACAGTTATTTGCAGTGTCCCCCATGATCCTTTTTTTTAAAAAAATATTTTATTTATTTATTTGACAGAGAGAGATCACAGTAGACAGAGAGGCAGGCAGAGAGAGAGAGAGGGAAGCAGGCTCCCTGCTGAGCAGAGAGCCCGATGCGGGACTCGATCCCAGGACCCTGAGATCATGACCTGAGCCGAAGGCAGCAGCTTAACCCACTGAGCCACCCAGGTGCCCCCCCCCCCATGATCCTTTTTAATTTCTGTAAGGTCAGTAGTGATGTCCCCTCTTTCATTCCTGATTTTAGTAATTTGAAACTTCTTTTTTTCCTTGGTTAGTTTAATGAAAGATTTGGTAATTTTGTTGATGTTTTCAAAAGGACCAACTTTGGTTTCATTGATTTTTCTCTCTATTGTTTTTCTATTCTCTACTTTATTTCTATTCTAATCTTCATTCCCTTCCTTTCTATTTGCTTTCGGTTTGATTTGTTTTCCTTTTTCTAGTTTCTTAAACTGGAAGTTTAGGTTATTTGAGACCTTTCTCCTTTAGGCATCTGCAACTGCATATTTTGCTCTGAACACTGATTTACTTGCAACCTTTATGTTTTTTATATATTTTGTATCATTTTCATTCATTGCATTCACTTTGATCCATTGGTTATTTTAAGAGTGTGTCATTTAATTTCCACATTTGTGAATTCCCCAAATTTCCTTCTGTTATTGCTTTCTATTTTCATTTCAGTGTTTTTGGAGAGCATATATTGTATAATTTCAATCCTTTCAAATGTAATGAGGTTTGTTTTATGGCCTGTGATATGTTTTTTTCTAGAGAATTCCATGTTCACTTAGGGAGAGTATGTATTCCATTGTTGAGTGGAGTGTTCTACAGATGTCTCTTAAGTCTAGTCATTGTATAGATTTGGTCAAGTCTTCTGTTTCCTTGATAATCTTCCTCTTAGTTGCTTTAGCCAATTTGAAAAGGGTTATTTATGGGTGCCTGGGTGGCTCAGTGGATTAAAGCCTCTGCCTTAGGCTCAGGCCATGATCCCAGGGTCCTGGGATGGAGCTCCGTGTCGGGCTCTCTGCTCAACAGGGAGCCTGCTTCTTCCTCTCTCTCTGCCTGCTTCTCTGCCTGCTTGTGATCTCTGTCTGTAAAATAAATAAATAAATAAGTCTTTAAAAAAAAAAAAAGAAAAGGGTTATTTAATTCTCCTCCTACTATTATTAAATTGTGTATATTTACCTTCAATTCTGTCAGGTTTTGGTTCATGTGTTTTGGGCTCTGTCATTAGGTGTATATATGATTATTATATCTTCCTAATATACTAACACTGTTATCATTAAAAAATATCCCTTTTTGTGTCCAGCAATAATTTTTGTCTTAAAGTCTATTTTATATATTAGTATAGCCACTCCAACTCTCCTTTGGTTACTGTTTGCATGGTATATCTTTTCCATCTGTTTATTTTCAACCTATTTGTGTCTTTTAATTTAAAGTGTGCATCTTTTAAATAACATATAGGTGGGTCATGCCCCTCCACACACACACACACACACACACACACACACACACACAGTGCCAATCTCTGCCTTTTAATAGGAAAGTTTAATGCATTTACCTTTAATATGATTACAGATAGGTAGGATTTACATCTGCCACTTAACTTTATTTTCTATATGCCATATGGTTTTGTTCCTCTATTCCTCTATTACTGCCTTCTTTTATGTTTAATAGATATTTTCTAGTGCATTGTTTTAATTCTCTTGTCATTTCTTTTACTATATTTTGGGGGAGTTACTTTCTCAGTCATTGTCTTGAGAATTATACTTAGTAACTTAACTTACAATAATGTAGTTCAGATTAATACTAACTTGAAAACTTCAATAGTAACCAGAAACTTTCCTGCAATATATTCCTTTTCCTCCCCCTCCTTTGCGCTATTAATCTGTGCCATATGCATACATATATACACAGACATATATACACACACAAATTATATCTTTATATAAGCCCATTAACCATTTTATATCTTTTGCCTTAGAAAGTTGTATTTTAAAAAAAAATTTAAAAGACTTTATTTCAGAGAGAGAAAAAGAGAGAGAGAGTGCAAGAGCATGAATGGGAGGGGCAGAAGGAAGGGGAGAGAATCTTAAGCCAACTCTAGACTGAGCCCAGAGCTTGACACAGGACTTAATCTCACAACAATGAGATTATAACCTGAGCCAAAACTAAGAGTCAGTCACTCAAATGACTGTCACCCAGATGCCCCTGAAGTTGTATTTTTAATCAGATAGAAAAGAGTCACAAACAAAAATACCACTGTACTGTCTTTTATAGTTTGCTATGTATTATCTTTACCAGTGCTCTGAATATCTCGTGTGGATTCAAGTTACCATCTAGTTTCTTTTCCTTTCAATCTGAAGGACTCCCTTCATGATTTTTGAGGGTCAAGTTTGCTAGTGATGAATTCCCTCAGTTCTTCTGTACCTGAGAATGCCTTAGTTTCTCCCTCAGTTGTTTTTTTTTTTTTTTTAAGATTTTATTTATTTATTTGAGAGAGACTGAGGGAGAGAGAGAAAAGAGTGAGCACAAGTCAGTGGAGAGGCAGAGGGAGAGGGAGAAGCAGACTCCCCCTGAGCAGGGAGCCCAATGCTGGGCTCAATCCCAGGACTCCATGACCATGACCAAACCATGCTTAACCGACTGAGCCACCCAAGTGCCCCTCTCCCTCAGTTTTGACAGACAGTTTTGCCAGATATAGAATTCTTGGTTCAGTATCTTTTTCTTTCTGTATTTTGAATATGCTCTCCAATTAACTTCTGGCCTCTATGATTTCTAATGAGAAGTCAGCAGTTTATTTTACTGAGGATCGCTGTACTTGATAAGTCATATTCTCTTGCTACTTTCAAGATTCTCTCTTTGTCTTTGTCATTTGACAGTTTGACTGTGTGTGTGTAGGTATGGATCTCTTTCAGTTTATCCTACTTGGAGTTTACTGAGGTTCTTTAATATGTAATGATGTAATGTTTTTCATCAAATTTGGGAGGTGTTTGTTCAATCTTCAAATATTCTTTTTTCTCCCTTTTCTCTCTCTTCTCCTTCTGGGCCTTGCCCTATACATATATTGGTGTGCTTGGTGGTGTACCACAGGTATATGAGATTATGTTCAATTTTCTTACTGCTTTTTTCTTTCTTTTCCTCAGGCCAGCTAATCTTAATTGACCTGTCTTCAAGTTTGCTGTTTCTCTTCTCTACCAGTCCAAATATGCTATGGAGCCTGCTAATGAATTTTTCATTTCAGTTATTGTACTTTTCGACTCCAGAATTTATATATTCTTTATAAATTTCTATTTCTCTTTATTGATATACTCTATTTTTAGGGTTTCATTATCATACTTCCCATTAATTTTTAAGACATATTTTGCTTTAGTTCTTTAAATATATTTATAATAGCTAATTAAAATCTTTGCAGAATAAATTCAACAACTGGGCCCCTTCAGGGACAGTTTTTATTTACTACTTTTTTTCTCCTATGTATAAACCTACCTTCCCTTTTCTTCAGGTGTCCCACACCTTAAAAAAAAACAACAAAAAACAAAAACTAGACTATTAGAAATGTAATAATTAATGTGACAATTCTGGAAATCAGACTCCCCTACCCCAACTCTCCAAGATTTATTGTTGTTGCTGTTTTTTGTCATCATTGCAGTTGTTGCTATTTGTTTAGTGACCTTCCTGGACTAATCCTATAAAGTCTGTATTCTCTGTAATCACTGATGCCTCAGTTAGTTTACTGGATAGCTAATGATTAGCCTGAGATTTCTTAAATGTTTTGAACAAATCAGCCTCCTAACATTTGCTGAGGAATTCTGCATATGTTTTGGGATATGCCTGCAACACTCGAGTAATTTAAACTTCTGCCTTAGCTTTTATTAACTGCTTGCCTAGGACCTCAGAATCAGTCAGAGGCAAGAGATTAGGGCCTTGTCAGGTCTTTCCTGGGCATGCACACAGTCCCAATATCTGCTCAGTCTTTTAATTTTCTAGGACTATGTCAGAGCTTCTAAAAGTCCTTTAGGGGGATACCTTATCCCCATGGCTCACTTTTAAGTTTTTGACCAGGTCCTTATTTGTTCAACTGCTATTGCCCCCTCAGCAGCTGATCTATTAAACAATTGCCACTGATCATTTTTGACAAATGCCCTGAGGACAAGATATTTCCTGCAGAGCAAGTTCTAAGCTCCAATCAAGCTTTTCCAGGGAACTGCAAGACAGGTCAAACAGGGACAATGCTCTGGGAATGGGACTTCTTAAGAAGCTCCAAATGAGGCCTGTCCAGCCCAATGGTTGCAATGCTGCTGGTTTTTACAAGCACCATGTTTGCAAGACTGCTATTTTTCAAGGTTACTGTAGACCTGAAGAGAGGGATATGTGAGCAGTTCAAGTTACAATGCCACAAAGACTGCTTAATGAGATTCAGCAGTTTTTCCTGAATAAACACTTCTCAGATTGTTGGAAGACTTTGGCTAATTTCAAGAGTTTTGAAAAAGTTGATTTTGGCCATCTTTGCCAGTGTTTTCATTGCGTTTATGGAGGATTTACCCCCACTGGATTTTGATGGCTTAGCATAAGTAAAGAACTCATATTGCTATAAGACTTCTGATAAATTCTTTAGTCTATACCTGGCCTTAGGCACACAAAATTAGTTGTGACTATAAATTAAAGGCTCTATGAAAGTTAAGGGTCTTTGCTGTTGTTGTTGTTGTGTTTTGTTTTATTTTTTAAAATTTTCATTTAAATCTGGAAAATCCTGTATCATCCCATGGACCAGTTTCTCATCCAAAGGCTTAGAAGCTTCATCTTTTTTCTAACTTTTACCTACATCTAGCATAGCTAAAGGATAGCTAAATTAATTAAAGAAGAAAAAAATCTGTTTTTAGAATAATGGGAAGTAATCTGAATAGTAAGAGAGTGGGAGTATGGTGAAGGCTTCTCCTCTATTAACCTAGTTTTAGTTGAGGCCTATTTCTTTGATAATGTCTGCATAGAAAGAGCACAAGATCTGGAGACAGAGAGGTCCACAATCGACTCACAGCTACCCTTCTTCTCAGCAGTATGAACTTGGGCATGATACTCAGACTCTGTTGCCTCAGTTGCCTCATTTATAAAATGTTCATAATAATGATTATTTTATAGGTTTTTCTCAAGCTTAAATATAATATATGTGAAAGTGCCTAGAATACGTAATAAGCACTCAGTTGAAAACCAGTTTTCTTTCTCTCAATAATATGGAAACATTAAGAATGTGTAGGGAAGATTAAAATATAAAAGTTGAAGAAATTCTAAGCACAAAATTAACTAAGGGCCTAACAATTAGCTTTCCAAGAAGAGATTACATTAGAACCGGGATTTTTTTTTTTTAACTCCAAATATAATGCATTTTATGTGTGAAAATTAAGGTTGTATATAGTAAAATACCCAGTTTTTGGCACATGTGACATGCTCAACAAATGTTACATGAATGTGTGCTTTGATTTTAGAAAAAGCTCAGTAAGAAATGATAAAACAAGTTTTGATACTGAACAAGCTAAACTTCATTTATCTGGAGAATTGACTTATATGAAACACTTTCTTCTAAAACTATGCTTTATTGAAGCATAGTTTTTCATTTATATGAAGTCTTCATTTATATGAAGTCTTATAAAGTAAGACTTCAAATTATGTATTTTTTAAAGAGTAGGCTTTACATTTTCTTTCTTTCATTTTTTTTTTTTTTTTTTGGTTGGTTTGTTTTGTTTTGTTTTTTTGTTTTTCTTTAACTGTTTCCTCTTACAGAAGAGAATACATAAGCCATGCTGGCCAAGAGTGTTTTCACAAAAATAAAGGAATTCAGACAAATCAGAAGCGGGTACTCAGTCTTTTCAGTCATTTCAGACTCAGAAATATCTTAAACTTCCCAACAGTCTATATCCCTGCCAGTCTAGCTTCTTAGGCCTAACCAATTCCATAGCAGTTTTCTCATGGTCTTTGTGTTTTCTATAAAAGTCCAATTTTACGTCCCACTGGTCACCATTAACTCTAGCAAATCTTCCATCTGTTTACCATCCTGATCTAAGTACCTCAACAGAAAGGAAAGTCTGATTGCTTCTTTCCTGACATTTGAACTTTAAAGAAAACATACCAGCGATAAAGAAACAACTGTGTCCAATGAATGTAAAACAACGAATAATGGCTAGTATGTATTGGGCGTTTACTACACACTGGGCAATGGCCTTGATATAACTTACATAATATTATCCTTATAACAACTCTATGAAGTAGGTACTATTTGGGATTCCCACTTTTTGGAATGAGAAAGTTTCCCAAAGTTAAGAAACCAGGTCGCAGAGCTATTTTACTGTACGTAGAGCCAAGAATAAACTCAGGCAACCAACAGTTTAAACTATGATACTTCAGAGAAACTCTTTATCCCCATCTCATCCATCTCGACTCAAAAAACAGAAGCTGCAGCTCTGAAGCACAAGAACTAGCTCATACAACTGTTCTCTCATGACACAGATGTCCCAGACTCCTCTGTCTCCTCTTGTTGTATCCTGCCCAGCCTTGAGGACCAGAAAGTCATCCAGTCAGCTGCCCCCACTTCAGTGCGGCCAGAATCCCACACTGCCAGGGATGCATGCAGCAGAAGGAAAACGGGAAAGGGAGAAAGAGAAAAAGGTTGGATCAAAAGAGACATAAATAAAGGATGAGAGAAATCTGTTGTGGGACACAAGAAACCTCAAGTGATAACCAGATAGAGTCAAGCTTGACCAAATGCGAGAAAGGGAAACTGATCTTCTTGTTAGAGAATGAAATATCCCATACATAGCCACATACATCCCGAGGTTTCTGTGATAACCTGAGTACACAGCGTGGATCAAGGCATGGACTTAACCATTCTGTAACACCAGCAAGTTAGTCAGGAGCTCTTGTAGAAGGTAAAAGAGAACATTATTTTTCATCTTCAGACTACATGGTATGGGTTGTACAGCTGATATGAAGTTAGTTATCAACCAGTGTTTTTTTTTTTATTTTTATTTTTTTGTTAAAGATTTTATTTGTTTATTTGACAGAGAGAGAGAGAGAGATCACAAGTAGGCAGAGGCAGGCAGAGAGAGAGGAGGAAGCAGGCTCCCCACGGAGCAGAAAGCCCGATGCAGGGCTCGATCCCAGGACTCTGAGATCATGACCTGAGCCGAAGGCAGAGGATTAACCCACTGAGCCACCCAGGCGCCCCTCAACCAGTGTTTAAACTTGGCAGGTCTATCTTATCCCGCTCTTGGTTAAGACAAGTTTCTCCGTATCGTTTAAAGTTCAAAGACATGAGACAGGAGGGAAAGTCACCTTTTTGCCAAGTGTTCTTATGACTTGGAAGCAATGGACATTTGTTCATGGCCCTGTCTGATTTCTGGCACACAGCAGATAAGCTCTAAGAAACACACACCCACTGGTACATGGAAAAGAAAGAAGAGACATCAAAGTATCACTTACTTTATTTTTAGATACCGTATCAAGGGTATTCCATTCTCTTAAGAAGGTCCAATAGGGGGGAAAAAAAAAAGATGAGAACATCACTCTCATGCTCCTGCAATACAGTGATCTAAATAGGTTCCAGTTCATTTTCTGTAGTCATCGGCCATTAGAACATATTCAACCCCCTTGGTTCTGTCTGTTCCATTGCCAGGGAGAGCTCCTTAGAAACACTTGGTTAGGACAAATACAATCCATGCAAGACAAGTCAGCGTAATTTTCAAGTCACTTGCTACTTCCAGGAATGCTAATTTCAGCATTAACTCCATGTCTTCCCTTCCCAAGATGTTACCACTGCCATCAAAGAGATCTGGGTCATGTTCCTGGCTTTGAAACTTTCAGCTTCCTTGAACACTACAGGAGGCAAACCAAGAAAGCTAGAGAGAGGCATGCACCAGAGAAATAATTTTCAAGTTATGGGTTCCTCTAAGAATATCTTTTTAATTTTGAAGCTTTGAAGAAAGAAGAAAAAATAAAAAAATGAAAACTGGCCTTCACCAAAACCAGAGAAGATAAAATCTCCATTTTCTCAGGGCTGCCCCTACCCATGCCATGTTTTTGGGATTGGTCTCTGTGCTAAAGAAGAAATTGATGAAAAAAACCTCAGGTGTGCAGTCAATTCAGAGCCACAGAGACCGACAATACATCAAGATGGAGCTCTCAAAATATCTAGGAAGCAGGAAAATTCTGGAGGGGTTGAAAGGACAGACCTGACTGCCATGTCCAACCATAACCAGGCTGGCTCCAGAATAGGAGGTGTGCTTGGTCCCTGGTCATCAACCTGACAAGAGAGGGAACCCCAGCCCTTTCTGATCCTCCCAGCCCTCCTACCCTGGTGAAGTAGCACCATTCAGTCAGCAGAGTGGCCTCTGGCACATGGCAGGGGTCCCAGAGGACCGGGGAGAGCCTGGAATCTCAGCCATTTCATTCCTGTTGAGTGTTGGTCAGATGATCTGACTTCTCGGAGTCTTGTAAAATGGTGATAATAAAGTTTGCCTTGACTACTTCCCAAGGCTATGGATATGGTCAGCTACAGTAACATACACTGAAGTGTAGTGCGAAGGTATAGGGGCTAGAAGATACAAACCCTAGAAGATGGGCTTCCTAAAAATTATATAAACCCTGGGTAAAAGAAGGAGTATAAGTTACAGCCCAAATCTACTCCTTCAGACAATAAACCGCTGCCCCACCTGCCTGCCACCAAGTTAAAGAGATCACTAGTACCTGAGAAGCTGGGCATGCTCAGCTGAGACAAGCCCAGCACACTGGTGAGTGCGGGCCGCGGCTGGCTTTGTGCTGCCGAGCCTCGCCTTTGCCTTTCCTTCTTCTGGAGAAGCGCTCCTTACCCCCAGGTTCCTCTCCGTCCTCCCTGTTCCACCTGGTGCTGTAGTGGAGCTGGCCCTCAAGGCTACAGCTAATAGGGGGTGAGGCTGGGCTTGCTTGAGAGCTCAGTGGGGCCAGTCAGAAGGCTGTCTTGCAACTAGAAACAAGAGAAGAGGGGCAGCTTCTCCCAGCAGACACCAGGAGATCTGAGGCTGGTGCAATGTGCAGCCTGTTTTTCACGGAGTGGAGGAAGCTGGTTTGAGAAGAGGAAGTGAACTCTCAAGAGAGGCAGACACTCTGGACCCCTCCCAGTGCTGCGAAGCGTGTTTCCAATGTTCTCAGACTCTCTGCCCTGCCCCTGCCCCTGACACCCAGCTGGCCCTTCCTAGGAAGAGATGACCCCGCTAGGAAACTCCTAAAGGAGTACAGGCCAGGTTTTGTAACACAAGTGGGACAGACTGACTCTACATGAAGCAAACAGTAATTTCCATACCAAGGCAGACTGACTCATGGTCCATTCAAACTGTCATCCTATTTATGGCAAGCACCCCAACAGATGTTTGCAGGAGGTCATGGTTGTCCTAAAAAATCAACCTCGAATGGCTTTTAAGAAATCCAAACTTGCCATTGTGTCTGCTAGGGTTCTGTGAATTTATGCTCACCTTCTGGCATCCATTTGTATTTTCAGTCTTTACCCACTCTTAAAGATAGTCCATCCAAAATATGTACGCTGTGAGGTAGTACTTATTTGGTATATTTGTCACACTAGAAATAAACTTGCATGTAGAAAGAGTAAATAGTGAAATATGGGTAAAAATAGAAAAATGAGAAAAAAATTAAGAACACTGACTTCGTACTGGGATACACACAGGATAAAAAGACTGGAAAGAAATATTTCCAAAATTGTTATTTCCCAGTGGCAAGATGATAGATAATTTTCTTCTTTATGTTTTTGTGTCTTACTAAAGGGTATATATTACTATTCTAATAAAAGAAGTTACTGGGCACCTGGGTGGCTCAGTTCGTTAAGCAACTGCCTTCGGTTTGGGTCATGATCCTGGAGACCCAGGGTCGAATCCTGCTTAGGGCTTCCTACTCAGCGGGCAGTCTGCTTCTCCCTCTGACCCTCCCCCCTCTCAAATAAATAAATAAATAAATAAATAAAATTTTTAGAATGAACAAAATAAAAAGAAGTTACTAAAAAAACATTGGGAGAAAAATGTCTAAATGAAGATTTAAGTGCTCACTGTGCAGAAGCTTTTTATTTTGAGGCAGTCAAAATTTTTTTAAAAAGTTTTTTTTTTTGATGTGCTTTTGTTTCCCTTACCTTAGAAGACATATGTAGAAAAATGTTGTTATGGCCCTCCCTATGTTTACTGCAGCATTATTTACAATAGCCAAGATACGGAATCCAAGTGTCTACCAGTAGATGAATGTATAAAGAAGATGTTGATATCTCAACACACACACACACACACACAAAGTAGAATATTACTGTCATAAAAGGAGAAGATTTTGCTGTGGATGGACCTAGAGTGTTTTATGCTAAGTGAAATATAAAAACAAAACAAACAAAAAGCAGAAACAGACCTATAAATACAGAGAACAAACTGATGGTCACCACAGGAGGGGAGGCAGGGAGAAGGGCAAAATGCATGAAGGGGAAAGGGAGATATAGGGCTTTCAGTTACGGTATGAGTAAGTCATGGGGATACAAGGTACAGCTAGAAAGTACAGAGTCAGTGGTATGGTAATAGCCTTGCATGGTGACAAGTGGTAGCTACAGTTGTGGTGAACACAACATAAGGTACAGAGTTGCTGAATTATTATGTTGTGCACCTGAAACTAAGGTAACATCATGTGTCAACTATACTCAAATGAAAAAAAAAAATTAAAACATTTCTTACTCTCGTTTTATGAAAAATTTTTTCTGCCCTGGAGGATAAATACATGAGAGTTTCTCCTAAGTGTCCTAAAGCTTTCAGAACAATTACTAGCAGGACAGCATCAGGCTCAGCTTGATCACACCAACTGACAACTGACTAAGCCCCTCCCCTCCGGAACATGCTCCGCAAGCAAAGGGAACAGATCTAATGACCATCTGAGAAAGGTCAATGAGGCTCCCACCAAAAACAACTTTATACAGACAAAACCAGCCTCAGGATTTGTGTGGGAAATACTATACATGCTCCATGCGGGGGAGTTTAGAGACTCCCACCCCGCAGAAGGCCTGCAGAAGACCACTCAGCAAAAGACACATCTTCCAAGAAGCTGAGCTTCACTACTCAGAGGTTGTCTACAATCAGCGCTTGAATTGTTCCCCATCCCTCACCAAGCTAAGTACAGTTTCCTCCCCTGTGACTTTCAACTGACAGGCTGGATTTCCAAACACAAACATGCATGCATGCAAACAATGCTGCCAAAGAACCAAAAAGCCCACTGACATTTTTCTTCTGAGATTAACCTTGTGCCTTGTACATACAGTTATATGTACTGTTTTTAGGGTCACTGAAAAGTCATTTAGATCTATAGCAATTCTTCCTTTACCACACACTTTTTTCCAAGTAAGAGGTGCTTCTTGTGGGCTTACAAAAAAGCTATAGGACTCTAATCAGGAATAACATTAATATAAATTGTCTCTACCATTAAATAGGAAAATCAATTTTGCCTTTTCAATTTGATTTCTTTTTCAATCATTTAATTAGAACATACTTCTAAAGCCTGCATTCATACAATTCTTTCAAATCTATTTTTGTATTCTCTTTAGAGAGACAAATCTGATATTATTATTTGTGAATATATGCCCTTGCTCATAAAAGGCTCCTTAATATATCTGGGATGACTAAGGGAGGCAGGCCACCTGTGATTCTTATTTCCCAAAAACCAAACCATCCACTAACCTCACAAAAGCAGGCACTATTCATGCTATGGGGAAATAAATAACAAATATGATTCTCCCTCAAAATACTTTTCAACGTGTATTTTTCTTTGAGATAAAGGGGAATAACGTCATTGCAAAATTTGTCTACAGCTGAAGATGTGATGTGGTCTACTTTGATCTGGTGGGCTGTTTAATCAGGGGGCCGACTGAGACATGCTTTCAGACCAAGCTAACCCAAATGAATTTAGTGGTCCTGAGATCATTTCTGTCCTTCCTTTTATCCTTCACACAACATTAGGGTTTCCCAATGTTTTGACATCTCCTTGGAGCTGATGCAGTGACAAGGTTCAGCCATGCCAGTAATCCACACAATCTTGTATCCTACTAGGCTCAGTGGACCTGTTCCCAGTCCACCTCTCACGTTAGGGCAGATTTCAACTTCGCAGAACTGACCAGTGTAGAAAACACGGTGTAGAGAAAAAATGTTAAAAAATATGACTTAAAAAATTTTACTTTGGGGGCAGCAAAGAGGGATAGAAACTTACACCAAATTCTAAAAAACAGAGATGTTGATGGTCTCTTACAGTAACTAAAACTGCAAATAGGGTAGTACCCCAGACCATTTTGGAGAAACATTTAAGACCATTCCAAACTACAAGAAATGCCTACCTTGCTTAAACGGGAGGCAGTTCTGTCCCCATTGGCCTATGAAAATCAAGACCCTAAGTCGGACTACTTCACAAGTATTCCTTCCAAGTTCCAGCTTTTGTTTTTCTAGGACATCCGACTTCTCTAGAGAAATTGAAAAATAAGAGGCCTACATAGTGCTTTTTAATATATTCTTCAACATATAACACAATGTTATTGTAGGCAACTTGATAAACAATGGGAATTAAATGGCAGGAAAGAAATATCATTCCAAGGTCCAGTGGCTTTGCATTTGTCTCATGGATAAATCTCTGAAGTTCTATTTGCCTCTTGGCTAATGCGCTTATGTTCCAGTACACAGAGTAAGCTCTTCGGATCCCAGAAATTTTCTAAAACTGAATACAAACTGCTTCCAACAAATGCTTTTGAAAAATTCTTATACAAATTTTTGTTTTCTTTCTTAAGGGCCCAACTTCACTATAGCTATGGTGCTTACTCCACCCAAGATGTAGTCTCCTTCTCTCAAACGTACAACTTACTGGGGCTGATTTCTCATCTGCTAGAAACAACAACAACGACAACAAATATGTATTTGTGAAGACAGGCCTCACAGCCTGTGCTTCCATGTGCACCCCTGATGATATTAATTCTGGCCCCCACAAAGAGAGCTAAACCTGAGGCTGGCCAACCCTGCCTCCCGGCCCACTGCCAAGGGCTGTGCCAGTGCAGGGCTTTCTGGTGGTGTCCACACACCAGCAGCAACAGCATCACCTGGGAACTTGTTTGAAATGCACATTCCCGAGCCCCATCCCAGAGCCACATTATCAAATACTCTGGGGGTGGGGCCCAGTTGCCCAGGTGACCAAGGTCCTCAAGTTTGAGAAGCATTGTTGCCTGGCAGGAATGATCAATCCACCAATGTTTGTACACTCAAAGCCTGCAGGTGGCAGTAAAGGCCGGCTAGAAGGACAGGAGCAGGAAACAAGTTGAGTTTCAGAACCTGCCTGCCCAATAACACCCGGCCCCAGCCGCCTGCTAGGCCACTCCAGTCAACTCAAAGGTCATAGGACATCTCAGCTTGGAACAGGAAGCTGACTGAAATTCTCACAGTGCTGCAGTAAACACATCAAACCTAGGATTATCAGGGATGCAATCAATATTTAACTATTTTGAAGGTTTTTGTGTTTAATACAGTGAGGCTACAAACACACCTCAAGAATGAAAATGTCAATACTGATCAAACAGAACAAAGACCAAACAGAAAATAAGAAATGCAAAGTATCATCGGCCCTTGTGTGTATTTGAATCATAAGAATGCCCTTCATTCTGCAAGAATGATTAGAATTGCTGCCCTTAATATCTCATTGAATTGATGTGACAAAAGCAAGAGAATTTTTCTGACATAAAGCATGTTTACAGGTAAGCCTTTGCTAGATTCTGCCAAAACCCCAAATTTTGCTTTGATGGCTTTAATATACAGACATCTATAGTGAGGACGTGGACCAATGGGTACTCTCATACACCGCTGGTGGGAGTATAAATCGGTACAACCACTTCGGAAAACCGTTCAGCAGCATCTGCTAAAGCTGAACACATAGGTACCTAGAAGCAGCAGATCCACTCCTGAGTATAGACGCCCCGGGGAAATGAGTGTCTCCTTCTACCAAAGCCTCATAAAAGCATGTTCTTAGAAGTAAAACTCACAATAGTTACAAACTGGAAACATTCCAAATGCTCACCCACAGTAGAGGAAATAAACATGGAAGTTCATACAATAAGACACACACAGCAATGAAAACACAAACCACCCGAAAAACCAAACCACTGCTAGACACAATATGGATGAATTTTAGAGATATAAGGCTGAGTAAAAGCAGCCAGACCTAAAGGAGTACACACTTATCCAAACAGGCAAAACAAGTCTCTAGTGACAGAGGTCAGTATAAAGGCTACTAAGGCTATCTAACAACAGGCATGAGCTTGCTGGAAAAGTTCTATATCTTGACTTGGGGGATCATTACAGGGGTATATACATATGTATACATGATGAAAATACAGGGGTGTATTCACTGAAATGCACACTTAAATTTGTATACAGTTTATACCTCTTTATAAGACACACACATACATAAATTATACTTGACAGACTGTCACATAATAATTTTCTATATTCATCATAAAAGTCTAGGTTCCTGGGTAACTATCCCATCATCAGAGTATTATCTGCTGTAAAAATAATGCATTTACTGAGCTAAATCTAAAAATTAAATACAGTGAACAAAGGATATTCCTTATTTCCAATGTTATGCCATCATATCAATATATCTACTATAATAGGGTCAAATTCTCCAACTTGCTCTCCCTAGTCCCAAACCCCTTTCATTCTGACATTTACTGGAGTCCATCATGTTTGGAAACTGACTGACTATCCATTATCCCAAGCCCCTGCAGACTGAATGGTTCCTCATCACCCAGGGGGAGGCTGAAGAGGCCTGGCTCCAGCATTCCTGTCATGATCTACCCACCCGAATGTCTTTGAACCAACCATTGTCCTAACCCCTACCACCACCTGGCTTCCCTCCTGCCTCCTTCCCTCCACCTACCTCCTGGCCCAGGGCAGGGGCTCTGCAAAAAAAAGGGCAGGATCTGACCCAGTGGGAACCCAGAGGCTGGACCAACTGCCGAGTGCAAGAGTGGGGGACAGCTAACTGTACCCCAAAACAGACACTCCAGGGCCCCACTGCGTGCCCCGAGACCGTGAGCCCATGGCGCCGCGCGCAGGCCTGGGCCCGTCCTGCGGCCCACCCCAGCAGAGGCAAGACGCTCGGTCCGTTTCTGCGCTTTCGCATTTGGGTTGTGAAAACGGCAGCTAGCTGTAACGAGCGACCAAGATGAGGAGCAACAATATGGGAAGGAATCCCGTCCCGAACCCCGGTCCGAGCGGCGCGCGGCATCAGTACCCACCGCGCCGGGGGGCGCGACCCGCTGGGGTGCGCGCGTCAGGCCGCGGGGGCCGAGGGCCGACGGGGGGCGCGCCCCGCCGCTCCAAGTGGAAGTCCGGCCGTGCGCCGTCCCCGTCCGCCGCTCCGCGCTCTCGGGCCGGGCCGGGCAAGAGGCCGGGCGAGGCGCGCCGCCGTCGCGGGCGGCCGTGTTTACCTGGCAGCAGGAACACGTGTTCCCGGGCGCGAGCCCCGTTCCCGCAGTCCATGCCTGCCGCCTTCTCCCGGGGCGCGAGCCCGACGCCTGCAGGCCCGGCGGCGGCAGGCCTCACCCGCGGGGCGCGGGGCCTGCCGCGAGCCGGCGGAAAATGGCGGGAGAAGGGTCTGTTCCGGGGAGCGCGGCGCGCCGAGGCGCCGCCGTTGCCCGGGAGGCGGTCCGCGGGACGAAATTACTTTCGTTTCCGGAGCCAGCCAGCTGCGCCGGTTAAGTTTTTAAATTTAGCGCCAGGCCGAGGCGACCCGAGGGGTGGCGCGTCGCCCGCCGGCCGGGGAAGGGTCGCGGCCTCTCCCCTCGGCGGCGCGGCCAGTGGTAGGTGCTCGCCGAAGGCGCCGAGTGACGCGGCGCGCAGGGCGGCTGCCCTGGGACGCGGCGGCGGGAGGGGTCGCCTGGGCCAGCCGAGTGGTGGCGCGGCCGGCGGGGAGAGTCCTGGGGCGAGAGCCGGGTCCCCGGGGAGCGGAGCCCCAGGATAGAGGAACCTCCACCCCCGGAGGGCTAGAGCATTCGCGCCTAGAGGTTCCCTGTTGAGGGCGACCCCTATCCGATCCTAATCCTGAGGTCGCTCTTGTCAGTGTATCTTGTTCAGCAGTCGCGTTCTGCGTTGGACTTAACGTCAGAATATTTTGTTTCGTGATTCATAACGCAGTGTAAGCAGTCCTCAAACTGGGTTTAGCCCTTACCACGAAAAAGAAGTTAGTGTACGATTTGAGGCTCAAAATACGAATTTGTTATTTTGGAAGACTCTTGGTAATGAGTTAAAAATTGCACTTGAAAAATGATGTTTAAAAAGAGTCATGAAATTTGGAGATTTAAACTTTGAAAAATACAAGTCTATGTCTTATTTTTTTGCACAAGTGGAAGAATAATATTACTTTTAATGCACTTCACTTTTCTGGAAGATAGTTAAATCTGGCAGTACTAGATCTCAGTCTTCCGAAAGGGGTTTTAACTTCAATTCCATTTCCCATGGGGGGTGGCAAATGCAGTTGAAGTTGACTGCAGAACACCCCTCTCTGGCTGAGGAGGGACATCCTGCAATGCCAGCGCTGGAACAGGCAGCAGATTAGTAATGCTCTGATCTCTTCCCTCCCCCAATATTATACCATGGGAAAAGTTATGGTGTGTAAGCTAAATCCCTAGGCACACCGTAATCATTACTAATAGCTACGAAAGAAACGTTACCCACAGTTCCCTCTCTCTGACATGCAGAGTTGTTTTCATTCTTCTCTGATCCTTTCCAGCCCTTGGCTGTATGAATATGTATTTGTTATGTGGTTGTTTCACAGAGTAAAGACAATTTTGTCTGCTTGTCTCCCTTAACATTGTATAAATGGGTTTTCCACGGCATCCAGAATATTGTTAATGGAGACATTATTTCACACTGTTAATGTACCAAGGTTACTTAACCATTCCCTAGTGAGCAATATTTAGATGATTTTAAACTGTTATTATAAATAGCAATGAACTAGATGTACACATAGCAACATGGGTGCTTCATATCAAGAGAAAAAAAAAGTTAGAGACAGGACTAGATTCACAGCAGAATACCAAGTAGGTAAATTAAAAACACACATAAAACAACACTGTATCTTTTATAAGGATACATGTACCTTTAAAAGCATGTATCAGACACATAAGGAAAGGTCTTCAAAATGGAGGAGAATGGGATAAGGGACAGATAAGGAATGAGGGGGCAAGAAAAATGAGAGAGGGGCCAGGGCACACATGGGCAACTGTCACTATGTCTTATGAACTGGAGAGTATAATTAATCCTCTGACATTTAGGTCCAGGGACAAAAACTTTTTTTTTAAATGTGTTGCAACAAATATTTCTAAAAAATTTCCTTTATCCACTTAAAAAAAATTATTTAAGTACCCTCTCAGAAGGTTACCAGTGGTGGTAACAGGCTCCAGATTCCTGTTGCCCTCGGGGTAAATAAAGTCCAAGGTAGTAATCTTGGAACCCCGTGACCCTGAGATCTGTTCCTCACTTGCCCCTCCAGCCACACTTCCTATTGCCTCCCCTCCCTGTCCACAGTGTGGCCACAGGACCTACCCTTGCCGTATCTAGCGCTTGACATTGTTCCCAATGCTGGGATGCCCCTGCCCCCCACTAGCCTCATTCTTTCACCTTCTCTCTCACCTTCCACCACTTAGCCAACTTCTACTCATCAACCGGGTCTTAGACAATTCCTTCTCTACAGCACTTCTCCTGCTACCCCACACTTCCCTAAGAATGAGAGAGATGCCTCCAGTCTTCCCGGTTAAGTTACTAAGTAGTGGAGCCCAATCCTCCTTCAGTTTCTTGAGGAAGGACAGCATCTAGTAACTCACCACTTTATCCTCAAAAAATAACAATGGCTTTCTCTCAGCACTAACTGTGACAACACCATGCTCAACATTTAACTCAGAGGATCCCTTTCCATCCTCCAACAGCCTAAATGGGAAGTATTGTGATCCCCACAGTTTATGGAGGAAGAATGTAAAGTTTAGAGAGATCAACTAATCACACAAGAATGCCCAACCAACAAGGGCAGAGCAGGAATACCAACCCAGAAATAGCTCTTCTCCCTCCCCCCCTCCTTCCCTAGTGTCCAAGCCTAGGGCAAGCATCGCATGAACTTAGCATGGATCTTTTGAATAAACACATTTGTGGATAGATAGGCAGTTATGGCCCAGTGTGGCCTGTGGCATTCCTACATTTGATAAATAAGAACAAACTGATTATACGGAGTATACCATAAAGTTTTCCATAAATTAATTTTTATACCAGGTACACTAACATGCAAAGAGACAAGTAGGTCATTTCTCAAAGAATAAGAAACAGTAAGTAGAAAATTGTGTGGAGAATCACAGAAGCTCTTCTACATGCCGGAAGTAGAGATGTTCATTTTCTAGTTAGAAAAAAAAAAGGAACTGGGGGAAAAATAAGTTCACAGTCAGAATTTTAGCAATGCTTAGTGATGACCAAAGCAGAAAAAGTTCTAACTAAGGGTAGAGAAAGGATTTCTCTCTCTCCCAGAGATTATTAAAAACTTATGAGAATGGTTCTTTCAAAACAAAATGCAAATGAAAAGTTACATTTATCATCACTTTTAGCATGAGAAAAGATTGTTGCTTTGTGTTTGTCTTATTGCCAAATATTCATCTAGTGACAGTAAAGAAGGCATCAGAAAGCATAAGCTGGGGAGAAGAAAAGGATCAGCTCTCAAAAGAGCCAATTGTTTAGAAAGGGGGCCACTGAGTACTAGTGAGCCATCATTCCTGGGGAGAATATTTCCTTTACGTTCACTCTCTTAACCTACCCAAACTAAAATTGGATTGTGCTTGTTGCAGAGAGGCAGTGGGGCTCACATAAACTAGTGAGATCTGCCAGTTCTAGAATAAGAATGACTGAGGCTGTTAGGAAAGGAAGAAGAGCAAGCCCTGATATGGAGAAGCTGGCCCTGGGGCTCACAGCGAGACCATGTGACTGTACCAGGAGACAGAAAAAATTTCCCAGAATACCAGCCTCACACAGGCTGCCCTGAGACCAGAATAAAATGAGAGAAAGCCAGGCCGCCTCGTGATTTTGGCAAAGCGCAGACAAAAAACGGGTCATTGTGGCACCCACAAAATGCTACACACCTCCCGGCTTAGCCAAAATGAGTGACTGCTACTTCTTTACTATGTACGGCCTTCTCCTCATTCCGGCTTCCCCTCCCTGTAGATAAGATTCCCTGAGATACCCAATCATGAGTCGCCCCATTTTCCAACAGCACCCAGTCTAGACGTAGTTCTTGCTTCCTTTGACTCTCCCCGCAAGTCACCCAACCAAAGCCCAAACCCTCCAAACCTTCCTTCTAACACCCTCTTAGTAAGACTCGTGATTTTCCGTGGCATGAATTTGCCCTCCCTGCAGCAAATAACAAACCGAATTTGTTCAACTATCCGTGTGTTCCTCGTAGTTTTTGACTGAAGCCTACTGACACCATGTTTATACATTTCAGTGTGTGTGTGTGTGTGTGTGTGTGTGTGTATACAGTTATAAACATTACATGTATTTACATAAAATCAAGGTAGCAAGAAAATTCAGGCAACTCAAGCTCCCTAGAGATATCTTCTGAAATATCTGTAGAGATGTTGAGCAAATGAGTCAGATAATCAGACCATTACATCTTTTGCTGCATGAAAGCCTGAACAATCACCATACACTTCAGAAAATTTTAATAACTCGGTGCCCTAGTTATTCACTTAATTTGCTTTTTTATATATTTTTTTAATTTTTTTAAGATTTTATTTATTTATTTGACAGAGATCACAAGTAGGCAAGAGAGGCAGGCAGGGAGAGAGAGGAGGAAGCAGGCTCTCCGAGGAGCAGAGAGCCCGATGTGGGGCTTAATCCCAAGACCCTGGGATCATGACCTGAGCTGAAAGCAGAGGCTTTAACCCACTGAGCCATCCGGGCGCCCCTCACTTAATTTGCTTTTATATACGCCGTTAATATTTTCTACAGTGCAGTGCTTTTGAGATGTGTTTTTTAAGCCATGAATTACCTAGCAAGTCAATTCATTGAGAAATGCTAAAATGTTGGCTACTTTTCATTAAAATATTTATTTTCAAAAGCAGGATACACACTCCTATACAAAGTATGGCCACAACTAAGAAGAAAAAAAAAAAAGAGTGGTAACTAAAATCTAAACATAGTTGTTCTTTAATTATTTCAGTTAATATTTCAATTTGATAATAGAAATATTAATAATTTCTAGCTTCACTTTATGGTGTAATTCCTTCTATCTGTTTAAACAAAAATATTCTGGTTCCCTTTTGGTCCTGCTTTCTTTCACCACTGGTCTCACAATTAAGAGGCTTAAGGATACACATTCACTGATAACATCAAAGCAGAACATTTCTGTGGTTTTCTGCCTACAAGTAAAATACTCTTCAAATATTAATGAGATACTCTATTAACTCACTCTGTCAAACGATCTGAAAGTAGGACCCACAACTGTTAAATATAGGTAATGTACTGCAAAGAGTAAGAATTTTTCCTGGTAGTGTGATTTCCACCCAACGTTTTGCTCAATAGCAAAAATTAGAAATATTGATTATTTAAAGAGGAACTTCTGCATTCTGTACAGAACATTAAATTTTACAGTAACTGTTCTACTTACATTGACTATGTAGCTTTTCTGAGATCTTAGAATCTTCTTTGTAAGTCCATGAAAAATCCTTTATTCTTAAAGAACTTAATAAAAGGACTGTCCTTTAAAAGTCCTTTAAAAACTTTAATTTCAAGTTTTATAGTGATAACTGTAAATAATTTGGCTGCTGACCTCTGTTACAATTTTTATTATGTTGTACATTGTATCATACACTATCATTTCTCTATTTTTAGCATAAACATGAAGTGCTCTTTTAAAAAAAATTCATCAAAGTGTCTAGACAGAATAAATGTGGTTAGTTCATGAATACCCCTAATTCTTTAAGTACTTAATTAAATTAATAAAACAATTGTCTTTTAAAAGTGCTTATACTTTTTTTATTTTTTAGCATAAATATTAAATGCACTAAAAAAAAAAACACATCAAAACTTCTAGACAGAACAAATGAATCCCATGTATTTCTTATCAAGATCACCCCAGAGGTAAAGAATGTGTAACCAAATAAGTACCCCTTGTTCTATAGTTGGGAAAAAAAACAAAGAGATCAAAGAAAAAAATTAACATTGACTTCAATTGTGAAAGAATTTCCCTAAACTTAAAGACTGCACTTTTTTATTCCACGGCTTTGGCAATATTGACTAAACTGTGACTAAATTGACTAAAATGTGACAAGCCTATAATGAAACAGATTTTGTCATCTTTCTTGTAGATGAGAACCATCCAGACATGTTTCCATTTATTTAAAATGTAGCTTAAAATAAAAACAATATTAAGAAGTACGAACAAGGGGGTGCCTGGGTGGCTCAGGGTCCTGGAATGGAGCCTGAGCCTGCACTGGGCTCCCTGTGCAGTGGGCAGTCTGCTTCTCCTTCTCCCTCTTCCTCTGACCCCACTCTCTCCCTCTCCCAAATAAATAAATAAAATCTTAAAAAAAAAAGTATGAGCAAGGTATGGTGCAATGCTTCCAGTTTCAGAGATAAACACTGAGACAGAAGAAAGCTTTACAGCTGAGTTCATGTTCAAATAGCTCAAAGATCAGTACAGATTGGGATGAAGGAAGTGTAAGTTTGGGGACAAAAGAAAAAAAATGATAATGCTTTCAGCTTCTCACAGAATTGTAACAGTATGCTAAATAAAGAGGCACAGATTAAGATCATGATTAAAAGAAGTGGCCAAATTTTTAGTTATCCCTTTTGTGAAGCTTTTCGTTACATTTTGTTTTTGGGTTTTGTGCTATTTATATGATGTCAATCTATTTGCAGTCCCTCACTTTTGTGATTTCTAACATCAAATATATTTTCCGTGAGTCATCTCATAAACGGCATCCCTAGTGCAATTATGTACAACCCAAAAGTGATATTTCTATGGTTTCTTCTCCAAATTATTTATTTCACAGTCTTCTAGCTTTTAAAAAACTTACACTACTTCGTATATGATCCTCATAACACAAACTAGATCCGAGTACCTTTTTTTGGAATAAGCACAGAAAGACATTGTTGATTTCCTTGGGTGCCAGGATGAGAAGTCCCTGCTTCTATGTTGGAAAGTTTGAATTGAGAAATAAATGAACTCTACCGAAGACCTAACCCTCCTGCCTGGGTGGCAGAGCTAATTCCCCCCAGGACTTTCATTCCCTGACCTGGGTGGCTCCAAAAATAAAATTTCAGGGCCCATCACACTGATCCTGTTACTTTTCTCCTGAAGTTTTATGTTGTAAACCGAGTGATCCTGCGATTTATTTTCTGACCTCCTTTACGACTTCATTTTCCACATTGGATAAATAAGCGAGCTCAGCAGAGGTACAGGTTTTGATGATTTTACCTAGATTAGCTCTATTATATCTACAAATTGTAACCAGAGGCTCATTTTTTAACTTGTGCTACACTCCTTGGGTTCGCATTCCTCGAAGTTAGTTGGAGGCCCTTGGTCTGATGGCTTGTCAAGCCAGATTAAGATTGGGCCTTATAAGGAGAAAATGTTAAGTTAGAATGACCACTTTCTAAAAAAATAAAAAAAGTTAGAAGCTTCTGATAAAAGGCAGAAAATAACCTATGAATGCAATAACAATCTCCTGGTAATTTTGCATTTGAGGCTTGGTCTCTCTCCCTCTTGATGGGGGGCCCATCTAAATTAATCTACAGGATTTATGGACACCTACTCTATGCCAGACACTGTCCTGTTTGGGCTGTTTCAGTAAATAAAACAGACAGAAATACCTGCCTTTCTGGAGTTTACGTTGAGTAGAGGGAGACAGACAAGTAATACACACAACAAATAAATTCTATAGTAGAGCTGAGATGGGCTAGCTCTATGGAGGAAGGAAATAGAGTGGGGAAAGGCGGGTTGTGAGTATGAGGAGGGTTGCAATTGTAAATCAAGAACTCAGAGCGGGTCTCATTGAGAAGGTAACATTTGAGCAAAGACTTGAAGGAAGAAAGGCAATTAGGCAGGTACATATCCAAGGGAAAGAAGGGTGTTCCAGGCACAGGGAATAGCTAATGGGAAGGCCCATGCTGCAGCTCTCCTGGCACATTCAAGGACAGCAGAAGAGACTGTACCTTAAGTGGAGTAAGCAGGGGAAGAGGTAGTAGGAGGTGAGGTTAGAGAAAGGATCTTGCACACCACTGACGGGGGACGAATCGGACCCCTCAGAGGGCTAACCAACGAGGGCTTAGAGGGTGGAGAAATGCATCAGAAAAGGACTTTGATCAATAGGCGGCCAAGGGAAAACAGTAGAACAACCAAGGGCCCTTGCAGCTATAAATCTGAAAGAAGCCTGGTGTTGTTCAGAATATTTCCAGTGTTGTTCAGAACATTTGCACTGTAATCCTCAGGAAGAAATACATTTTATAGCATGACCCAGCATTCATACAAAAGACATACACAAATACAGGTTTTCACAAACCAAGACTTACAGGCAATACTTACCTGCAGTTGGAAGAGCATTGCTATGGGTAGTGTGATCATTTTGGCTCCACTCCAACACAGGGATGATGTAATCAACAGCATTGACTCTGATCCTGCTTTGGCTAAACACCACACAGGGCCCAATGACTTCAAACATGGAACCACCACCATTAGCTCATTAATCAAAATCCAATGTATTTATAAGATTTTCTGCTTTCATGACAGCTGTCATTATATAAAAATACTGTGTGGGCTGGATCGCTATTAGGAAATGTAAAACATGTAAGATTTGGGTACATCATTTCTGACAGGCAGCCAATATTTATGGTAGTTGGCTAAAAAGATTTTTCTTCAAGTAAACGAATGTTTAATGTTTCCAAAAAAGCATAGACATAACCCTAATTAGTAAATTTGCTAAGAGATATTTGTTCATTATCTCCAGACCAATCTTCAGTTGCATCTATCTATCTACCTATCATCTATCTTAGATAATACAAATTTTAGAACTGCATCTCAAAATGTTTTGACAGTTTCTCAAAATGTTTAAGAGCAGCTTGTTTTATGAACATATAAGCACTGGTACTCTTCTGGCCTGTTAAATTGCTCTTTTAAAATACAAAATTTGTTTTCAATGAGATAATAGTTTTAAATATTTTTTCCCCCTGCAAAAAGTTCTTAGATTTGCCACTGGATAGGTTTAAGTCTATTTGTGACTTAATTATTTTACAAGTGGAAGTTTGTAACTTTTTTAAAAAAGATTTTATTTATTTATTGCATACAGAAAGAGAGAGAGAGAGAATGGGAACACAGCAGGGGGAGTGGCAAAAGGCGAAGTAGGCTTCCTGCTGAGCAGGGAGACCAATGGGGCGGGGTAAGTGTTGATCCCAGGTGTCCAGAAGTCTGTAACTCTTTTTTTTTTTTTAAAGATTTTATTTATTTATTTGACAGAGATCACAAGTAGGCAGAGAGGCGGGCAGAGAGAGAGAGAGAGAGAGAGAGAGAAGCAGGCTCCCCACTGAGCAGAGAGCCCGATGTGGAACTCGATCCCAGGACCCTGAGATCATGACCTGAGCGGAAGGCAGCGGCTTAACCCACTGAGCCACCCAGGCGCCCCAGAAGTCTGTAACTCTTAATCCCCTTCACCTATTTCATACATCCTCCCAGCCACTTCCTCTCAGGCAACCACCAGTTTCTCCTATGTATTTAAGAGTCTGTTTGTTTTTTGTTTATTCATTTGTTTTATTAGATTCTACATATAAATGAAATCATATGATATTTGTCTTTCTCTGTCTGACTTATTTCACAAGCATAATGCCATCTAGAGCCATTCATGTTGCCACAAATGGCAGGATTTTATTTTCTTATGGCTGAGTAATATTCCATTTGGTATACATATACACACACACACACCTCTTCTTCTTTATCCATTCATCTATCAATGGACACTTGGGTGCCACCATATCTTAGTTATTGTAAATGATGCTGTAATAAACATAGGGGTGCATATACCCTTGCAAATTACTGTTGTTGTTTTCTTTGGGTAGATATCCAGTAGTGGAATTACTGAATCATATGGTATTTTCATTAAAAAAAAATTTTTTTTTTAGGGGCGCCTGGGTGGCTCAGTGGATTGAAGCCTCTGCCTTCAGCTCGGGTCGTGATCTCAGGGTCCTGGGATCCAGCCCTGCGTCGTTTAAAAAAATTAAAAAAAATTTTTAAGATTTTATTTATTTATTTGACAGACAGAGAGACAGAGATCGCAAGCAGGCAGAGAGGCAGGCAGAGAGAGAAAGGAGGAAGCAGGCTCCCTGCTGAGCACAGAGCCCGATGTGGGGCTCGATCCCAGGACTCTGGGATCATGACCCGAGCCAAAGGCAAAGGCTTTAACCCACTGAGCCACCCAGGCGCCCCCATTTTTAAATTTTTTGAGGAATCCATATCATTTTCCATAGTAATTTTACCAATTTACATTTCCACCAACAGTGCACAAGGGTTCCCTTTCCTCCACTCTTTGCTAATACTTATTTCTTGTCTTTTTGATACTAGCTATCCTGACTGAAGTGAGGTGATATCTCACTATTTTTTTGTTTTGCATTTCCCTGATGATGAGTGATGTTGAGCATCTTTTCATAGGTCTGTGGGCATCTGTATGTCTTCTTTGGAAGAATATCTATTCAGGTTCTCTGCCCCCATTTTAATTGGATTATTATCTTTGGGGGGGGTATTGAGTTGTGTTGGTTCTTTATATATTTTGAATATTAACCCCTTATTGGATTCTTGCAATTGGACATTTGCACATATCTTCTCTCATTCAGTAGGTTGTCTTTTTGCTTTGTTGCTTTCTTTTGCTATACAAAAAAAAAAAAAAAAAAGCCTTTTATTTTGGTGTGGTCCCAACAGTTTATTTTTGCTTTTATTTCCCTTGCCCAAGGAGATGTACACATAAATATGTTGCTGAGGCCAATGTCCAAGAGATTACTGCCTATATTTTCTTTTAGAAGTTTTATGGATTCACATCTCACATTGAGGTCTTTAGGTTCAAGTTTTACAGTACACTAGAATCATCCCCTCTGAACCACTTACTACACAGTAGTGTCCAATTTTTTCAACAGTGTTATCCAATGAATCATTCTGCAATGATGGAAATGTTCTATATCCATGCTTTCTGTTAAGATAGCCACTAACTGCTTGTGACTGTTGAGCACTTGCTCTGTGGCCTATATGACTGAGAAGATGAAATCTTAATCTTGTTTATTCCTAATTTATTCAAATCTAAATAGTCATGTGAGGCTAATGGCTGCCATATTGGATAGAACAGTTTTAGAAAGAAAAGCTGAGCAAGCCACTTTCCCATTTAAACCCCACCAAGTCTCCAAGGACCTTTCAAATAAAAATTTAAAGTCCTCAGTTTGATATTTAAAGCCAAGACGAGCTGACCCCTACCTATTACTTGCTCCCTGTAACCCCAGCCTCCTTGGTCATCTTTACGTTCCTGCGACCTACCATGGTCCTTCCACCCTCAAGGTGCTGATACAGGTTGCTCTCTCTGCCAGGAAAGTTCCCTCCACCGCCCATCCAATACTCTCTCACATGGATTATTGATTCACGTACTCGCTCATTCAGCAAATATTTGTTGAATTCCAACTGTGAGCCAGGCATCGTGCTAGTGAGTGACACTAAGGCAATAGAACAAGATAAAACGGGCCCTCTGTCCTCCTGGAGCTTATAGTCTAGTTAGTATGACAGGCTTTTTTAAAATAAATAATCAAAATAGTAATTTGCGATAAGCTTCTTATATCTGGGGTCTGAACCAAACTAGAGAATAATAGCAGGGAGGGAGAGGATTGTCAATGGAAAGGACATTTTCAGTGGAAATGTCCCTTTCTGAAGGGAAAGGAGCTACATTATGTGAGAACAGGAAGAAGGGCCTCGGACAGCACTTATCACAGGAGTAGTTAGAGCTTCCCCCTGTGATTACGTATTTATTTAAGCTCTGTGAGGGCAAGGACTCGATCTTGTCCTATTTACTCATAGCAAGAGGCTGGCATAAAACTGATGCTCAGTAAATGTTTGCTAATGGATAGATAAGTACGTTTTTTGAAGTCTAAAACAGAGCAATTGTTTTAGAATAATTATAAAAGGAAAAATTGTTAGTGATTACTAATTATGATTCAGTTTGTCTTATAAAGATTACTTTATCCAGTCTTTGAACCTTTAAAGTACAAAGTACAAAATAATTTCTCAGGAATCAAGAATTTGTTGATACTCCACGAATTCTCAGAATGTCTTAATGAAGCCACTTTTCCTTGAGTCTCATCTTCATGCCCAAGTTCTTACTGTTATAAAATGAATTATTAAATTAAGCCTAAGCAAGGCCATTCTTTCCATTTGTGCTTCAGATCCCCTCCTGGCTATTCAGATCAGAAACATGTCAGCTTAAGATTGCACAGTTCATACTTCAAGTTCCCACCTACACTAGTCCAAACAAATAACACTGTAGGTATGAGATAAAAATTGAAAAGGCATAGCTCATGTTGTAAGGCATCCCTATGGATTACCTTTAGAGATAAATGTAGGCATCCTTATGGATTACCTTTAGAGAGGAAGCTCAGAATAGTAACTTGGGGCTAGCTTTGCAGGCTTACAGCTTCTGAGCTGAGAAGCAGGCAGAGGCATCTGGGAGTTCCACTGTGTTGGGTACCAGAATTAAAGGTGCCCTATGTGGGATGGGGTCAGGGTAGTCCTATTATTCCAAATCAGCAAGTGAGGTGGGGATGGAAAGAGGGATATTGCGATGAGGGAAGACACAGCCATGGCCCTGCAGCCAGGAACCTTGCAAAGACCCTCTGTGACTAGGTGACTGGATCTGGGAGCTCTCCACCATGACCAAAGGGGCAACCCCTGAGCTACAGATATTAGACTTGGCTCTGAGTTGGGAGCTGGGTGGAGGCCATTACAAATTTGCTAGATAAAAGGGCACGAGTAGAGCTGAAGGCTGGGATGAGCAGGACAAACAAAAAACAACCCTTCAAGATGAGCCTGCAATCGAGAATTCCAAAGCACAAGAGGAAGAAGACAGTTATTACTCAAAGTGTGGCACATAGAACCTACAAGAGGAATGTGGATTCTCTCAAGATTATATGAAATAGCAGAGCAATCTGAAACTGATATTGAAATAAATGTTTCAGAGCCCCAAAGAGATAACAGAACACCCTCACAAGAAAAGACAAGAGATCATAAAATAAAAACTGATGGAAATCGAGAATATAGATACATATATATAAAATCCATTAAGATTCCTCAAAATAAAAAAAAAAAAACATAGGCATTGAAATAAATACCCAAAGTAGAATAAATTCTAGGCTGGACACAGTCAAGTAGACAAGTGATGGATGAGAAGTTGGCAATGAAGAAATAACCAAGAAATCACACGTGCAAGTTGGTGGAAATAGGAAAGGGTGGCTGGTAATCATGGTGGCTAGGTTAAGAGGCTCCTGCAAGAGTTCTGGAAAAGATTACAGGAAATGGGAGAGAAGTTAGACTTTTAGAAATAATGGCTGAGTATATTCAAGAATCCTTGAGGTATTTGAGTCCTGATAGGAAAGTGCATGGAGTTTGTCTCCCATCTCCTGCCTTTCTCTAACTCCTGAACCTTCCAGGGTGTCCACTGGAACTCACCGTGGTCACCCCCTGAATCCTTTATATCACAATCTCTTCTGTGAACATTCCCTTCTCCTACTTGCTCTAAAGCAAACTTGGTTCACCCAAGGAAAGGGTTTTCCTGGAAGCCTTCCAGAGTTTTCTCTCTCATCCCACCTTACTTCGAGGTGGGATAAGTGTTCTTGTTCCTCACTGCTAGGAAGAAACTTTTTTTTTTAAAGATTTTATTTATTTATCTATTTGACAGACAGAGATTACAAGTAGGCAAGAGAGGCAGGCAGGGAGAGAGAGAGGAGGAAGCAGGCTCTCCGCGGAGCAGAGAGCCTGATGTGGGGCTCGATCCCAGGACCCTGGGATCATGACCTGAGTTGAAAGCAGAGGCTTTAACCCACTGAGCCACCCAGGCGCCCCTAGGAAGAAACTTTTATGAACATAAAATGAAAGGCAAAAATAAAAAAACTCTGAAAAAAAAAAGATTGATGAATTTGACTACATTAAACAGTTTTTTAAAACCTGTAAAACATGACAAAGTTAAAAGGCAATCCACAGACTGGTAAATGTATTTGTCATGTCTTAACTGACAAAAGATTAGAAAAACAGAATGTATATATTTTTAAAGCCTGCTTATCAATAAGAATGACAAAACAGACAGATGGGTAAATGCCACAAACAAATAATTAACAGAAGAGGGAACCCGAATGATCAACAGACAAGAAAACATGCTTACCCTAAAATTTTTCCAGTAAGGTGTAAAACTTGATGTCTTATTTGTCTTTTCTCTGATTGTTCATGAAGGGTAAGCATATTTTCTTGTCTGTTGATCATTGACCCTTCTAGAGAGAGAATAGGCCATAGTCTAAAGGAGGTATCAATTATATCCCTAATATATCCCTAATATATATATATCCCTAATATAATAGATCCCTAATATCTTAATTTTTAAAATAAAATATTTAAATATTTTATATTTTATAAAATATGACAAAATTTCTCTGTACTTTCTGAATGCTTGAAAATTTAAAGGACTTGCCTTATTATAGTCAATAGTACAGATGGCTATTTACTTTAAAACTGAGACCAGATATAAAACCCAATACCATATCCTAAATTTGTAAAGAAGACAGGCTGGTTAATAACATTTTTAAAAATCAGTTATATGGTGTGGGTGTGGTTTTCAGCAAAGAAAGTCCTGGTCCCGGTTTCCACTTAGGGTTGTGGGATAAAGGGAACGGACTTGGGTTCAGCCAAAGAGATTTAGATTAGACACTAGAAATAACTGTGTATCTCTGCAAGACATTGAAGATTGTCTAGGGATTTGGAGAAAGAGCTTTGCTGAAACAGCTGAGATCCTGGCCTACTTGGAGCTAGAAAGGATTACCAATGTCATCGATGTCCTTTGAAATTTGAGTTTCGATCTGTGCACTTTACAGATAAGAAGATCTTAATGGATCTCAGAATCAACTGCAAGGCAGGAAGGACACTGAGGAAGAGAAGAAGAAAGCTTGGTCCTCAGTTCTCATAAGAACCTATGCTAATGGGAAGCTATTATACCCTAAAGGACCAGTGGTGACCGGGCTCTGGGAGAGCGTGATGCAGGGTCAGGTGCAGTTTCCTGTGTCCACCAGGTTATTTCTAACCACCTGTCAACAAACACTTGTAGAGCAGCATTCAAATTCTATACTGCACAAGGGGCTCCACAGAATGAGTATAGGAAAGAATGACATCACTGCTTGTGCTTAAAAAGTGTGCAATCAAATCAGAAGAGACCCCCGCATTTGAAAGAATCAGAAAAACATAACACAACAGTTGATAATCAAGGGTGAGCGCACCTGAAGGCAAGGAAGGATTATGGGCCGGGCTCCCTGTCATTGAGGAGGGATTTACGATGAGCTTGGACAGTCACAGAAGAGCTGAAGGCATTTCAGATGTCCGCTAAATGTGGGCTGAGACCCGAGGGAGGAATGTTCATGAATATCAGAGAATGCTGTTCATGGAGGGTCGTGGCTATGGTGCAGATGTTTCGGAGAACACGGGAGGTGATGAGGTGACATAGTTGATTAGCTGTGTGCAGTCACCCAACACTTTGGAGATCAGCCAGCGAATTCCAGAACTAAGCATGGAAGCCTGTGTGTGTTCTTGAGTCAGGCAGGGATGTGCTGAGAACCATGTTTCCAGGTTTGGGCAGCAGTTTTCACCATTAAATATTTCATATAGATTAGGCATAAAATAAAAGGTCTGCATGTTTTTCTGCTTCTTTTTTATATTAAAATTTTGGATTCTTCTTGTTGTGAAATGACTCCTCTTAATGGCTTTAGAACACACTGAAGAAAAGAATACACCCTCATCATTCGAACGACTTTGCTTGAGCTTTAATCTGGAGCCTAAAACCTTAGTTTTTCTTTAGATTTTCACTGCATCTTGGCGTGATTTCTCAGAAAATAGCAGTAGCGGGTTTAACGTGGCAGAGCTATGAAAAATTCAGAATTCCTAAATAAAGACTCTCAACAGTTTTATGTCAGATCCCAATATAATGCTTACATAATGCTCATCTGCCACTGGGAAAGGGCATTAGTGTTACGCTTGAAGACTCAATATTGCAGAGCAGGGGGCTGAGCACAGAGTGCAGAGCAGGAAATGTGGGCTCTGTCCTGTCTCCGGGTCTCCTCAGCAGTTCCCGAGTCAAGTCAGATCTAGTCACTTCCTCCACTCCAGGTTTTATCTAAAGCTGAGGGGAATTAAGTTTAATAAAATAAAAAAACCAACAATTTTCAGCTCAAACTTTATATAAAGATACATTTATTTATGTATCTGGAGTTCTCGCTTGAGCCCAAGCAGGTACATACATCTGAGGGCATCCCTGGGCATATCTGGTGGGTGGGTAGAAAAGTCTAGTCCCAGTTGCATGAGGAAGAAGTCTTTTGGGAAAATAACCCAGTCTTAGAGAGTCAAGCACACACACTGGTTCAAAAACAGTTCTCTAGCACTGGAGAATGGAGACAATAGGGAGTATGTTGTTTACTATTTAGAGCCGCTGTGGCCCAGCCCTTGTGGACTGGTGGGGGAATTCTAGGAAAAATTCAGAGGTACTGGTGTACAAATTGCTCAAAAGACCACTTAAATCAGTCAAGTGTTTTCAACTGCAAGGAATCAAAATCCCTGACTCGAGCTGGCATAAACAATAAGAATAATTATTTATATAACTGGATTCCAAGGGCAGAGAAACATTAGTTTCCTCCTAAGATTGGTTCTGTTTGTGCTCACAATTTGGTTGCCAGCACCAATGGGAGCTACCTACTTCTCGGTCTATCTGAGGCATCACATACAAATCCTTTTTATGTTGCCTTTATCATGCCAGATTCTGTGCCTTTCCTCATCACTGTGGCTAGGGGACTACCACTGACTTGAACTAATCAGGTTCTATTGTTGGTGACCCAGGTGGTGCTCAAAGCGCCCCGAGACTTGTGGAAGAGGGGTAGGGTTCTGAAAAGCACTTAGGTTCTATAAGGTGTTAGTGAATATTCTGCAAGCAATGAACATTTCTCAAGACTCTTAACTAGCATCTGGATAGCGTCTGGAGAGGTGGGGAGAAGAGAGCATCTCCTAGTGATTGAAAACACTTATCTTGAGGACACCAGAACACGGGGGTTATTGCCACAAAGGTGTCTGTGATAGTTTTCTAAAAGCTGAAAGGACACAGTTTCCTCAAATAATAGGTCGTCCAAAATATAGCTTTGGCAATTCTGATGGTTCATGTTCTTTAATATGAAGTTTCTCATTCACTGCTACCGACTTGGGCAGAAATCACATGTTCCATACAGCTGGAAGGAAGCTGCCTAAGAGAAGTTACCCAGTGCGTGTGAGGAATGGAGATGATTAAATGTATAGATGGGGAACCTCCTGGCTGGGATTTGGGATGCATGAAAATTCAAGAAATGCATTTGGACAGACCCCTGGGGATTTAGCTAAAGCAGAGAAGGGAAGATATTTTTTAAAAATGGTTTTCCCTTGATTAATGGTATAATTATGCTTTCAATCATGAATCGAGCCCACTTTTTGGTAGGTGGGGTTGATGAACTGCAGAAATTCTAGTTCAGGTTTACCTTGGCTCATGGCATCATTTTAATGTTAATGCCGATTGATTGATACCGGCCTCTTTGTCTTAGGGATAAAACCTCCTGAACTTATTAGAAAAGCCATGTTTCCTACCTCATTCAGTGCCTCTACTTTGCATATAAACAGGGAACTTGGTTGTGGCCTAACTGAATTTCTATGCACAGAAGTGTGGTTTCCTGATAAAGAAAATGAAATTCTGTCTCCATGTCATTATGAGTCTAACTTGCATGCTAACTTTTTTTTAAAAACTGTGTATCTGACTCACACCGAAAAATCCTATTTCTACTCCAAAGGGAGAAAAAAAAAAAGTTAAATTTATGTTACATGCCTGTAAGGCATTTTAAAGTTAATCGGGCCCTTTGGGTCTAATTTAATTTGTGTAAGATTGCTGTTGATGATTAGAATAGCTATTTAAGATTTTTGTTAACAGTCTGTTATGCGGACTTAATGGAAATACTCCAAAAGCAGTCTGTTCACTTTCCCCTGTCAAATTCAGGTTACAGAGCCTTCACAGATGTTGTAAGTAGACATCAATATGAAAAGGGAATAGAACACAAATTAAAATCATAAGTGTACTCAAACTGCCAACATTGAGCTTTGGTTAAAAACATCTGTCACATAAAAGCAAACATTCAGAGCCATAGCGTCTTGTAACAATTGTCTTTATTTTTCATATCTTTGGCATTTTCATCATTTTATGTTACTGCTCCCTTTGGAATTTTTCTTACGAATGATTGCTTTCTTAACACGGCTGATTTCTCTACACAAATAGCGTTTGTAAGGCTTTGGTACCAACACTCTAAAGTGAAAGAATCCCAAGGATAGCTGGAATTGTAATGGTCTCACAGAATCAGAAAACTAACGCAGAGCCCTCGGAGAAAGTGAATGTCTTTAACTCGTACAGGCTTGTTTTAACTCAGTGAGCTCTCTGAGTCCTTCTACAAGGTTCTGTTTCCTCATTTACAATTTACAATGTCCTTACAGACATAAAATGACCATGAGCAACACCTTGGTCCAGTTCTTGCTTCTCTGTAACAGAGGAGATTTCAGGATGCTCTAGACCCCGTCTCCTGTTATTTGTTATAAGCAGACAGGTGGTTTTATTGTTTTTGTTTTTGTTTTTTTTCAGATTTAAAACTTTATTTCTCTCATAAAAGTTCCAGAGCTTTTGATTTTCTTATTCCTTTATTCTGTTTTAATTTTCTGTTATCCAGGCTCTGCGTTTCCAAACCACAGACCCTCTAGTTCATCTTCGCCTTCTCGCTTTTCTCTTCCATCTCCTCGGTTTCCTTTCCCCTCTTTGACTCATATTTCTTTAATAGAAAGAGAGATTTCTCAGAGCAATTGAGTGTCCTGTGAGCTGGAGTCCGCTACTACAGCGGAGCAAGAGCAAGGAGGCCATGAGCACCTTCTCTGCGCCATGTTGCGCTGCCCAGGGACACCCTTTGCTTCCTGGATGGCAGTGAGGGAAGGAAAATGCATGGCAGCATGGATGCCTGAGATTGTAGCAAATATTTTGAAAATAAGCAGTCCACTCTTTGAGTGGGAAGTGGCTGGACTAAAATGCTGGCCTTTATTGATTCTTGATTTGCTCTTAATGGTGATAGGTTATGATACTATAATTTATACATTATAATCAATCAGGTGACTGAAGATTAAACTTATGTGGAAAGCATTATCTTGATAGGCATTTGGTTGGAGGTTTGCCATAATGTACTCTTTTCCTAAACTTTTTTTTTTAAAGATTTTATTTATTTATTTGACAGATTACAAGTAGACAGAGAGGCAGGCAGAGAGAAGAAGGGAAGCAGGCTCCTTGCTGAGCAGAGCGCCCGATGCGGGGCTCGATCCCAGGACCCTGGGATCCTGACCTGAGCCGAAGGCAGAGGCTTTAACCCACTGAGCCACCCAGGCACCCCTTTCCTAAACTTTTAAAAAGTATTAATTTGGGGCCCCTGGGTGCCTTCAGCTCGGGTCATGATCCCAGGGTCCTGGGATGAACCCCACTGCAGGATCTCTGCTCAGCAGGGAATGGGGGTCTCTTTCTTCCTCTTCCTCTGCCCCTCTCCCATGCTCCTGTGTGTGTGCACTCTCTCTCTCTTTCAAATAAATAAATAAAATCTTTGAAAAAAAAGTACTAATTCATAGAAGGGGAACATAAGATTTAGATTAACCTTATTCCTTAATTTTGGGGGAAAAATCCCTATTTTATCTTGCTTTATGTAATGAGTAATTGGCATTAAGAGACTAAAAAACTTGGGGTGCCGGGGTGCCTGGGTGCCTGGGTGGCTCAGTGGTTTAAAGCCTCTGCCTTCAGCTCGGGTCATGATCCCAGGTCCCGGGATCGAGCCCTGCATCAGGCTCTCTGCTCAGCAGGGAGCCTGCTTCCTCTTCTCTCTCTGCCTGCCTCTCTGACTACTTATGATCTCTGTCAAATAAATAAATAAATAAAATCTTTAAAAAAAAAAAAGAGAGACTAAAAAACTAAAAGAAAAGTTATGGATCATGCTGCCCCAACCTACTCTCTTCCTGATCAGGCCAGGCTGGTGACCACGCTCTCCTTCCTTAGGCTGTCATTTGCACCATCCAGGAGATTATAATCTCTTTCACTTTCTTTTCATTCAAAACAAAATCCCTTTTATACTAACATATTTGATGTCATGAATGGTAAGACTCAAATATAAGGCCCAGTGATCACATTTTCCTCCATAACTGATTAGGTGATTATACAGTTTGGTTAAACCTTTGTTCAAATATATTTCTAAAGATTAAAGAAAAAAACACTTAAACTTTTGTTTCTACACCTCTGACAATAGAGATAAAAACACCTTACCTCTCCTGTTCCTACATGTCTATCATCGTTGTGATACTCTTGAAAACAGGGGAAACAGTATGAAAACAGGGCATCACTGGAATTATAGTAGAAAGATCTGGCAGCTTTTCTGTCTGTACTTGAACTATGAAGATCTACTTTGAATGTGGGCACTCTTTGAAGGCTCAGGCCACCCTCCTGCATGGAGCTTTACCTGCTGTGACTCCATCTTAGGAGCTGTGTTTTCTTCCCTGTTGCAGACTTTCCTTGGATCTGCCTCAGTGCATAGTGTGCTGGCAAAGGTTAATAGTTGTGGCTGAGGGTGTGGGTACAATGTGCAGCATTTGCCAATTCCTGTGGTATAAATACTCCAGCACTGCCATTCTCAATCTATCACCTTGGCATCACTAAATCCAAAATTGGGAAGTAATTTGCATAATGGGCTCTTGGGAGCAAGAACATGCCACCTCAGAAATTATTAAACTACTGTTAAAAACAAGACAACAAATCCAAAATGGAGTCCCTTGTGCTAAGCTCCACATCACCAAACTGAGATTTGCTTACAGTTCTGGCTTTCCCAGAAACTGTCAATTAGGAATCGCCTGACCAGTACTAGTTAGGTAGACTGCCTGATAGACCCCTGTTCTCCCCCAAAGGAAAATAATCTTGCAATAACCAACATCCTGTTGGTTATCCTAGTATCAGTTCTTTTATCCTGTTCCCTTCTGGCTGTAAAAGTCTTTCATTTTGTATGACTCCTCAGTTCTTTTCTATCTGCTACATTGGATACTACCTGATTTGAATCCTTTTTTTTTTTTTTTTGCTTGAACCCTTAAAAATTATAATATGCCTCAGTTTATCTTTAACACTACTCACCAAACATTTACCTACTGTGAGTCCACTGCTTTTGTTATGTACCGTGGGAGGATACAGTGTATAAAATAACATCCCTGACAAAGCAGGAGACCCAAAGCAATGGCCAGAGAAAGATGGTATGCAACAGTGATCCACCAGCTCCACCAAAGTGACTCAGAAAAGCTCAAAAAAAAAAGGGGGGGGGGGCATTTTCGTGGAGAAGAAGTGCCTGAAAGATGCTGAAGATTTCACTGTGTGGTGGGAAGGGGAGAAGCCATTTCAGGCAAGGGAAGGCTTAAAGGCTAAAATAGTCATGGTTCCTTCTTAGAAAAATACAACAGATTTCAAGTCACCAATACTGTTCCAATGACCACAAATGGAAAACTTTTTGTACTATTACAGAATATTTGTTTCCCATTTACCAAGCATTTTTACACAGAATGTTTCTTTGGATCCTCACTAAAACCTTGGAAGACAGGTAGAAAAGAATAGCTATTACTATTATAATTATTGTTATTATTATCTTCATTTTATAAATAAGGAAACTTAGAGTAGGGGCAGTTGAGAGCCTTCCTGTACTCCTATAGGCCCCGGTCCAGAATGCTCTATCCCACACTTCACTGTCTGCCATTTTGAGGGTTCTTCTCTGAGGTCCTCTGTTAAGACGCACATCTGTACAGTGGGCTCTCAAATGGCAGAGACATGCCCCTCAGGCATGAACATCATCTGTTTTTCTTTATAAAGAAACTGAAGGACTGCCTCAATGGCTTTATAAAGAAGAGCAAATCTTCTAACAGTGCCATTCTTCACAACATGTATTCAAGATACTGTGAAATTACTTTGAAAGTAGACTAGTTATCTGACATGAATAAATAATTTTTTAAATAAATGCTTTTACTTTATTTATTATTTCTCTTCCGTCTAATTCACAAAATCCTTGAGATGCCTCACAATGAAGTGGTCTAC
Source organism: Mellivora capensis (assembly GCA_004024625.1). Taxonomy (NCBI): domain Eukaryota; kingdom Metazoa; phylum Chordata; class Mammalia; order Carnivora; family Mustelidae; genus Mellivora; species Mellivora capensis. The sequence goes on from PISX010004045.1 coordinate 113,181, forward strand.
ATTAGGTAGGGTCCTTTTGGTTGCAGGCGACAGAAATCCAGACAGAAACTAGAAGCTAAGAAGAACATTTATTGATTGACTCAGTTAATCTAGCTGGAGGATGAACAAGATCATTTGTAATTTTATCATGTATTTAAGATAAACAACATACATTTATTTTGCGTGCTTATATATTATACCAATATTGTGAATATTTTAAGTATTCAGTTTATTCTTTGTAGTGGACCCTGCGATGTGGTCACTCAGACCTTCAGGACAAGGTACTTTTCCCCCATTTGGGAGTGTTGGTCATGTTTGGTTCCCTCTTGGAGAATTTCCATTGGCCAAAAGGAAATACCTTGCCCAAAGTCACACTCCGTCCCTGTCCCTGGGCGCATCTGGATGGGGAAGGAGAGCCAATCGAAAGACCTGGCTACTTGCCATTGGTTATTTGCATTTTGTCTTCTGTAAACTGCCTATTCACATTCTCTGCCCATTTTTTTCTATTGAGTTATCACTTTTTCTTGACTTGTCAGAATTCTTCACATACTAATAATTGCTATGTGCTATGCAAATATCCTCGTGTGTCTCTTGTTTTTTTACTTTTGCTTGTTAGTTTTGGGTTTTTAAAATCTTTTGTTTTATTTTTTATTTTTATATAGTATTATGTGGAGGTTTTTTTTAAGTTTAAGATATTTGAATGCATTATATTTTATGGTTTATGTTCTTGAATTTTATATAATAATTACTTCTCCATTCCAAAGCCATAAAGAAATTATTTTCTATTTTCTTCCAAACTTTGATAATATTGCTTTTCTTATATTTAAGTTTTTCATCTGTCTGGATAGCCAATTTCCTCAAGACTCCTAACTTGATTCAACTCCTAATTTGAAACAACATTGTTGTAACTCCTAATTTGAAACAACAATGTTGTAAGCTCTTAAGTTTCTAGAATTCTTTGTCTTTGGTGTTCTGAAGTTTCACTGTGATATGTCTAGCTATGGTCTTATTATTTTCATCAAAGAGTGAGGGCAAAATAGACTTTTACAGAAACAAAGCCCAATACGTTTACTAGATCCTTGCTAAAAGAACTACTGAAAGATATACCTCAGGAAGAAGAAAATTAAAACCAAATGAGAGAATTAGGCTGTAAGAAGCAGTGCATCGTTGCTTCATTTGGCAAAGATGCAACTGAAACAAAACAAGAAATTGAAAATAGAGCTACCCTGTGACCCAGTAATTGCACTGCTGTGTATTTACCCCAAAGATGCAAAAATAGAGATCTGAAGGGGCACCCGAACCCCAGTGTTTATAGCAGCAATGTTCACAATAGCCAAACTATGTAAAAAGGCCCAGATATCCAACAGCAGATGAATGGATAAAGATGTGGTAGATATACACAATGGAATACTACTCAGCCATCACAAAGATGAAATCTTGCTATTTGCAATGACATGGATGGAACTAGAGGATATTATGTTAAATGAAATAAGTCACTCAAAGACAATTATCATACAATCTTACTTATATGTGGAATTTAAGAAACAAAACAGAGGGTCATACAAGAAGAGAGGAAAAAAATAAAACAAGATGAAACCAGAGAGGGAGACAAACCATAAGAGACTCTTAACTCTAGGAAACGAACTGAGGGTTACTGGAAGGGAGGGGGTGGGGGGATGGGGTATTTGGGTGTTGGACATTAAGGAGGGCACATGATGTAATAAGCAGTGGGTGTTATATAAGACTGATAAATCACTGACCTCTACCTCTGAAACTAATAATACATTATATGTTAATTAATTGAATTTAAAATTAAAAAAATTTTAAAAGTGAAACAAAACCAGCACTAGCTATCAAATAGTAATCACAATGCATGTTGGCTCTTCTAAGCATTATTTAACGGCCAATCTCTTCTTACCTATATTGCGAAAGGTAAGAAAGGGCAAAGTGGAGAAAATAACAGAAAGACTAAATAGAAGGTGGAAGATATTGAGAAATTTGTGCTGCTTAAGATCATATTTGGTGCTTTTTCTCTTTTTTCCATTTTGTGAGTCAGTTAAAAAAATGACAAATTTATGCTTTTCCTAAAAATGGATAATTTGCAGGTATTTTAAATTTGGAATAATATAAACATCTTTAAAATGTTATTTTTGGCTTTAAAAAGTAGGTAAAAAGCCAAAAGCTGGAAACAACACAACTATCTATCAATGAATAAACAGGAAACAAAATATATTATATAGGTAGAATGGAATATTATTTAGCTTTCAAAGGAAATTCTGACATACACTGCTACACGGATGAACCTTGAGGTTTGCCTATGCTATGAGAAATAAGTCACTCATCAAAAGACAAACACTGTATGATTTCATCTACTGGAGGTACATCAAGTAATCAAAATCATGGCAATAGAATGTAGGTTGTGATCAGGGATACAGGGGGAAGACAATGGGGAGTTATTGTTTGATGAAGACAGGGTTGGGTTTCTGTTTTGCAAAACATGAGGAAAGTTCTGGAAGTGGATGATGATGGTGATGGCACAATAATGGAACATACTTAATGTCACTGAACTGTACACTTAAAAATAGGTAAGATGGTAAATTTTATGCTATGTGTATCTTAAGACAATATGCTGAGTGAAATAAGTCAAACAGAGAAAGTCAATTATCATATGGTTTCACTTACTTGTGGAGCATAAAGAATAACATGGAGGCCATGGGGAAATGGAGAGGAGAAATGAGTTGGGGGGAAATTGGAGGGGGAGAGGAACCACGAGAGACTGTGGACTCTGAGAAACAAACTGAAGTTTTGGAAGGGAGGGGGTTGGGGGAATGGGTAAACCTGGTGGTGGGTATTATGGAGGGCATGGATTGCATGGAGCATTGCATGGAGGTGCATAAACAATGAATCTTAGAACACTGAAAAAATAAAATAAAATTAAAAACAACAACAACAGCAACAAACAAAATAAAATAATTTAAAGAAATGAGTAAAATTATGTTAGCCTCTGTTTTATCATGTGTTCAGGGATGAAAGCACCTCTGAGAGAGAAGTCCATTGCTCTGTCAAGGTTTGAAGACACCAAGTTTAGTCTGGTGGGGCCACAACCTAACCGCCTCCCACAAGGCCACTTCCAACCAGTCCCTACTCCCTGAGGTCAGTTTTTCTAATAACTCTAGAACCTTACTCCCCCTTTCTAGTAGCACTCCAAGTCTTGGGTCAGGCCCTCTCATTTCATACTTTGAATAACACAACACAATCCTCCCTGAGGTATTTTCCACACTTCAAGCTAAGTGGTCTTCCCAAAACAGGAATCTATTTAAAAAAGAGTGGGGGAGATAGTGAGTAATCATGTGAAATGATGCAGTCCAGTCCAGGAGAAAATGCAGTCTGAGAAACAGTTAATGGATTGCAATTTTCTTCAGAAGAGAATAGTTTAAGTTGTGGAGACAGAAGTCAGATGACAAGGAGTTAAGAAAAAGTGAAGAAAGTGAAATGAAATTGCCTGTTCATCTAAAACTGTCTATTCCATTTGTCTGTCTGGCAAACACCCAGTCTTTAAAGACCAGATAAATGACCTCTTTTTCACAATCTTCCTTAATATTTTCAGGAAAGTTGAGAGCTTCCATTTCCCCATATCAGAGTTCCTTGTTCACTCTTTTACTATGGAGCTTATTAAACCCCACTAATTATTAGGTTTGTCATCACTTTCTGTCACTAGACTGTGGAGCAGATATTATTTTCTGTTTATCTTTGAATCCCCGGATCCCATCATGATGTGAACAATATCAGTGCTGGCTGAATGAAGGAATGGTGTTGAAAACATCTATAACTTCGAATAACTTTGAAGTGATCTTAATTTAATTAATTATTCCCCATTCGGAGGAAAGCTACTAAGGCAGAGTCCATTGAGAATCCATCTCCGTGACTACCCTCAGACACAGCATCATTATGTACTGACATGATAACCACTCATAAATCCCATCATACAGGTCTGGAAACATCTGCATGATAGAGTCATATTTTATGCATAACACACCGACACCATTGACTTTTGCCTATAACCAGCCGTGGATCAACACATTTTGCACATTACGTGTAATTTCTTCTGGAGATTCTAACTCCAACTCCAATGCTGTCAACTCTTCTGTTCAAGGGTTGGGACACAGGCCAAATCCAGCCCATTGCCTGTTTTTGTAAATAAAAATAAATATAAATAAATATAAAATATAAAATATATATAATATAATATATAATATATCATATTATATATTATATTGTTATATATTACATTATGATATATAATATATTATAATATTTATAAAATAAATATAAAATATAAAAAATAAAAATAAAAATAAAGTTTTATTAGAACACAGCCATGCTCGTTTATTTACCTATTGTCTATATCTGCTTTTGTGCTACAACAGCAGAGCTGAGTAGTCGTGGCAGAGGCTGGATAGTGTACAAAGCCTCACAATCTGGAACTTCAGGGAAAGTTTGCTGAACCCGCTTTAGTCAATAAACTAAAGGGTAAACACAATTTCATGTCTTCTGATATGTTTGGTGACTAGTACAATCATTTGACTTAAGCTATTAAGAGCATAAACCCAAGGGGTACCTGGGTGGCTCAGTCTGTTAAAGCCTCTGCCTTTGGTTCAGATCATGATCTCAGGGTCCTGGGATCAAGTCCCGCATTGGGCTCTCTGCTCAGCAGGGAACCTGCTTCCCTTCCTCTCTCTCTCTGCCTGCCTCTCTGCCTCCTTGTGATCTCTGTCTGTCAAATAAATAAATAAATAAAATCTTAAAAAAAAAGCATACCCAAATCATGAAATGCATTTTTCCACTTTTCATAGTCTCAGAAGTTTAAGTAGAAGAAATGAATGCAATGACATAATTCAGGGTGTAACTATTTCTAGGTTAGCTCTTTGCTCACTGTTCTTCTGTGCATAGACATGATGAAGATGAAGATTCATTTTAACTTATATTCATAACTTCTGTTAAATTACACTAGATTGCTTATTAAGTGAGCATTATTATCCACATTAAATATGTCACCAATGAAAAAAATTACACCCAAAGAAGAGTGTAATCCCCTTATTAGCCTGCAACCCCAGGGCATGGCTGAATAGCACAGAGGCCCTGAATGCTCAGTTTTCCATGCGGAGCTCTGACTTTGCTGAAAGATGTCTAGAAACTGATAGAATCAGGCGGCTCCCTGCTGGCTACACATCTGTACAGAACTCAGAAGCATTGTTTATTTCAGCAGAGATCTGGAATAAATTATCCTTAATAATTTGGCTCCTGAAATAGCTGTTTCAAATGTTAGACCATGGTGAACTTGCATGTTATGGGAGTTCTCTTCTCTAAATCATGATCCTTTTGTTTTTCTAGAATATCTTTATAACATAAGCTCCATGGGACTTTTATCCCCCAACTTCAGGCCCTGAGATGGTCCCCAGCACATAGTAGGCACTCAACAAGCATTTATGTTACACAAAGTCCATCACAAATATGGGAGATCCTAGAGGGCATTTTTGAAGACTAAGGAAAGTTTAAGCTCCTTCACATTTAATATGGATTTTGAACTTTGAGGTTTTCAAGCATTCTTTAGCCACATTTAAAAGGACTGTGTGTGTGTGTGTGTGTGTGTGTGTGTGTGTGTGTGTTTCAGGTAACCTTGTGATAAGTACACAACCTGAGGACAATGCATATCTACTGGGAGGACAAGAGTTAAATTCCATATAAAACACCGCAAGTTACAAGTCTGTCATTCTTATCCTGAAAAGGAGAATAGCCAGGAATGCTACAAAATCACAGCTGGGTTTGTTGCTGTTTTTATTTACTTGTTTTTTTACCCACCAGAGAAATCATGAGGCAAAGACAACTCAATTGACTAAATTTTGGGAAGAATCAAGTACTTTTTGGAAGAGGAGTCCCACAACTGCTTTCATCTCTAGGACAGTTTGAAAGCATCATAGAAAAGGAAGGAAGAGACCAGCCTACTTTTAAACACACCATCAATGATTATATGTGGGCGGTGATCATGGATGAGATTCAGGAGGTTCCCAGAACAGTGTGCACCTGCTCAGCCTGCTCTGGGTGTGTGGGAGTAGCACATGGAGAGTTGGTGGTAGGGGCAGGAGGGCTGAAGAATATCCCCCAGGGGTATATCAAGTCTTCCCTAATACAAGAAAATATACATCCAGGCACATCACAGTCAAACTGTTGAAAACCAAAAGTGGAAAGAAAACCCTAAAAATATCCCAAGTTAAAAAATACATGTTACATTCAGAAAATCAATAAGAATGATAACTGCTTTTCTTTAGATAGGAAAATGGAGGCCAGAAGATAGTAGAGTTAACATTTTTAAGCAATGAAAAGAAAAGAAAAAACATCAACATAAAATTTGCTCTATATTTCAACAGTGTCTAGTAGTTTTAATAATGTGTGTACCCACTGCTGATATCTACATATAAATTTATCTATATATTATCTACATATTAAATATCTATATATTTACGATAGATATGTCATATTTATATTTACTTATAAATCATATAAAATTTATCTGTTTTATATATATATTATATATCATATATATAAGCAGCATTTGATACTTTCAACCAAGTTTAAGATAGATACATACTGAGACCATGTTCATAGATGAAAGATTTAATATTAAGATGCCATTGTCTCCTAAATGATCTATGGATTCATCACAATCCTAACTGAAATCCCAAAGACTCTTTTGTCGGAAATCACAAGCTACTTCTAAAGTGCATATAGGAAAAAAAAAATTACAAGTGCATATAGGATTGCAAAGAGGCTAAAATAACCAAAATAACTTTGAAAAAGAAGAACAAAGTTGGAGAACTGGCACTTCTCTATTTCAAAGCTGAGTATGAAGCCGCATTAATCAAAACAGTAGTTCTGGCTTAAAGATAGACAAAGTATATCTTTGTCTCAGATCTCAGTGTCACAGATCACTTTATTATGTATTATACATATACATATTACGCATATATGTGTTACACATATACACATTAGGTATTATGCATATACATATATGTATAATGTATGTGTATACATATATATGTATGATATATAGATATACCTATTTATAACTTTATCTATAGATCTGTCTATTGAGCTATCTAGCTACTTGTTTCTTTTTACTCTGGAGAACTCAGACTGCTCCTAGGTGTGTACCCAGGAAAAATAAAAATATATGTCTACACAAATATTAGACACAAATGATAATAGCAGAGCTTTCCATATTAGTCAAAACCAAGAAATAACCCCAATGTTTCAGCAGGTGAATCCATAAACAGAATGTAGTGTATCTATGCAATTAGACACCACTTCACAATGAAAAAAAACTGCTTATATTTACAACCACACAGACGAATCTCAAAACCAAAATGATGAGTAAGATAAACTAAATGCAAAGGAATATACTATATAATTTCATTTATATAAAGTTTAAGAAAAAGAAATCTATGGTAACAAAAATACGATCAGTGGAGGGACCATTGGGTTGCAAAGGTACATGAACAAAATTTGAGTGTGAAAGGAATGTTTTATGTTTTGGTTACGGTGCCAGTTTAATAGGGAGACAAAACTGTCAAATTCATTAAACTGTACAATTTAAATAGATGCAGTTTATTGTGTGTAACTTATACCTAAACGAAGTCATTTTTAAAATATGGATAGACACTTTATGCATACCCAAGAACACAGAAAATGGTTTGGATAGTCACCTCTGTATAGGGATGTAGGGTGGAAACTTTAACTTTTTACTCTATATAGTCCCAGATTTTTAAAAATGTATCATAAAATGTATAGCTTCATTACAAAGATTGGTGAAGCATAGAAATTTATAAGAAAAATTACAGATTACCCATAATCTCATGACTCAGAAAAAGCCTTCTTAACATTTTGGTTCAATTTAAATAAAATAGTATCATGTGTGTATATTCCTTGGGAGCACGATTGCAAAGATGAACATAAAATTGAGATCATTCTGTATATAATTTTTGCATCCTGTTTTTTTATTGAATATTATATCCCGAGCATTTCCAAATGTCTTTGGCTATTGTTTGAAAATATGATTTTTACAGAAGTGTAGCGTTCCATTATATGGGAGCAGTGTAATTTGTCTAACCAATTCCCTATTGTTGGATTATTGTGGATTATTTCCCATTTTTTATTATAAATAATGCCCCAATAAATATAGTTAATCTTTCCATGTATCCCTCTTTATATCTAAAAATAGATTCTTGGGAGTTGGGATTTTTTTAAAAATTTATTTATTTGTCAGAGAGAGAGGGAGAGAGAGAGAGAGCGAGCACAGGCAGACAGAGTGGCAGGCAGAGGCAGAGGGAGAAGCAGGCTCCCTGCCGAGCAAGGAGCCCGATGTGGGACTCGATCCCAGGAAGCTGGGATCATGACCTGAGCCGAAGGCAACCGCTTAACCAACTGAGCCACCCAGGTGTCCCGGGAGTTGGGATTTTTGTATCTAAAGCAATACAGACACTCTTTATTTGGTTCTCATGTGATTGAGTTTCAGTTAAGCACGAGAGCATGAACAAGGGAGGGCCACCTGCCTTTGTATGGCTGGATACATAGGCCCCATTGCCCTTCAAAAACTGTACCACTGTATATTTCCACTAGCAACCTCAGTACATCCCAGCCAAATCCAGATAATGTCACTTTTAAAAAGATGATAATTTGAGAGGCAAAAACATGGCATCTAATTTACAATTTATTTTTCTTTTATTATTAGAATGCCTTAACTTCCATCATATGTTTATTACTCATTTGTATTCCTCCTTTGGGGAACTGCTTTAAATTTTGAAGCAAAATCCTCTACATGGGTCAAAATGGAATTTTTAGGTGAACTTTATATTTCTATAATAATCCCCCTCATCTCCATCAAACTTTCAAATCTTTACAATCACCACAATATAATATTAAAAACCTCTTGGATGGTATCAGCAAGGGTGGGAGGGGTAAGTAAGTAATCCATGGCAGACAACTTGCCAGAGTAAAAATGGCAAAAGGAATATAAATCTCGTTATCTTTCTTTAATCACTTTAATCTCAAAGTTTACACACCCATACAGTCTGGTCCAACTCAGAACACTAAATTAAATCACTTCTCGGATACACAATTTCTATTCCTATGAAAATAAGCTACATTTTGTTTCATACTATAGTGGCTGGGGAATACAAATGCTTCAGGTTGGTAGTATAATTATAATATGTAACTTTCCACTAGTGATATAAGAAAGACCTGTTTGAAAGTATAAAATTTGTCCTTAAGGAAGGCAATATGTTTGGTTTGAAGCACATTTGTCAGACAACAGGACAGAGAATCTCACAACAAAATGGCCTTCCAGTGTGAAGGCTCAGCATAGGGCTGGCAAATAGTAGGCACTCAATTAACTACACTGAGAGAAAATTCTAATGAAATAAATAATTTCCTTGCCTCCTTGGGATTTTTAAAAGTTTTAATGAGATACAATATTATTTTTAATGAGATATAATTAATGAGATACAATTTTATATACATATATATATAGTGCACAGAATTTAAGTACTCAGTCTAATAATTTTGGTGGTGGTGTTAATTTGAGTATAGATAACACAGAATGTTACATTAGTTTCAAGTGTACAATTTAGTGATTTGACAAGTGTATACATTATGCTATTAGTCTAACAATTGTTCATTACTTCCTCCTGTGTCATCATTATCCAAAATAAAATGTAGAATACTTCCATCACCCAGAAGTTTCTTCCTGGTCCTTCCCAATTCATTACCCATCTCCCAAACCCAGAGGCAACCATTATCTGATTTTTATCACCATAGCTAGTTTTTACTGCTCACAGACTTCACAAAAATTGAATCAACAGTATTCATTCTTTGTGCAGAAATTATTTTGCTCCCATATACCATTTTAAAGATTCATCCATGTTGCCATATCACTCTTTATTTTTGCCGCTGAGTAGACATTGTATTCATGGTATGGATATACCACAAATTGTTTTGCCATTCTCCCACTGGTGGACATTAGGTTATTTTTTCAATTTTGGGCTATCATGGATTAGACTGCTTAGAACACTGTTGGGCAAATCTTTGTGTGGACATAGTTTTCAGTTTTCTTAGATAAATTCCTGTGAGTGGAATTGCTAGGTTATGGGGAGAATGTATCTTTAACTTTATGAGAATTTGCCAAACATTCTCCAAATTTGTTGTACCATTTTATACTCTCAACAGCAATGCTCTACATTCTTGCCAACACTTATAGTCAGTTCTTTGTGTGTTTGGTTTTGTGTTTTGTGTTTTGTTTTGTTTTTATTTTTTATTTTCATTTATTTTTTTGCCATTCTAGTGGGCATTGTATTTCTTTGTTGTTGATGAAGATATAAAGTTTAATGAGTTTTGATGATTTCATAAACCATACAATCACCATGTAAAACAACATATAGAACATTTCTATTACCCCAGAGATTTTCCTTGTGCCCCTTTGAGTTATTCTTCTCCTTTTAAAAGCAACTATTTTGTGACTTTTATTACCATAGATTAGTTTTGCTGTTCTAGTAATTAAAATAAATGAAATTATCCAGTGTGTTAGTTCTACCTATTTCTGTGTAAAACTTTGCCACAAATTTAGCAGCTTAAAACAGTAGACATTTATCATCTCACAGTTCTTATAGGTTAAAGAAATCTATCACTGCATGGCTCAATTCTCTGCTCAGAGTCTCACACGGCCAAAATCAAGGTATTGGCCTGTGGGAGTTCTCATATGGGGCTCAGGGTCCTCTTCCAAGCGCTGGTTGTTGGCAGAATCAATTTCCTTCTCACATTTTTCACATGGACCCCTCCACCTTTAAACCAGTCTGAGTTCCTCTCAAGCCTTGACTTCCCCTTCAGCCTCCACTTTTAAGGGCTCATGTGATTAACTGAATAATCTCCCTATTTTACAGTCAACTGATGAGTGACCTCAATTGCACCTGCAAAGTCCCTTTGCCAAGTAATGTAACATATTCACAAGCATAACAACACGACCAAGGTCATGGAGCCAAGATTTTCTCATTAAACAGTAAGTGTTCTTTTTTTGTTCATTTGCTGCAATCAGATTAATATCTGTAAGATTTAGGCATATTTTGCATATTTTTTTTCTTTGAGAAGTATTCTATTCCCTGAATATATCATAGTTTGTTTATCTACTCTCCTAGTTGATTGACATGTGTGTTTTTTCAGTTTTCAGCTATTGTGAATAAGAATGTTGTGAATATTCTTTCACAAGTCTTTTAGTTAAAATGTGTTTGCATTTCTCTTGGTTAAGTACCTAGGAATGTAACTGCTGAGTCATAGGGGACATGTATGTTTAATTTTATAAGAAGCTGCCAAATAGTTTTCCAAGTTGCTTGCACGTTTTTTACGTTTCCACGAGCAATGTATGAGAGTTTCAACTGCTCCATATGCTCCCTACATTTGTTATTGCCAGTCTTCCTTTTTTTAAAAGCCATTCTAGTGAGTGTGAAATTGTAGCACATTGTGGTTTTAATTTGCCTTTTCCAGATGACTGACGATGTTCAGCTACTTTTCTTGTGCTTGTTGGCTATTTTTGTGTGTGTGTGTGAAATGTCTGTTCAAATTTTGTGTCTATTTTAAAAATGGGATTTTCTCAATTATTAATATGTGTATATATAAATATATATCTATATATTAATATATTAATGTTAATTGTAAAAATTTTCTCCAGTCTGTGACTTGCCTATTCATTTTCTCAATAATGGCTCTTGAGCAGAAAATTTAATTTTCATGAAGTCCAACTTATCAATATTTTTACTATTATTGTTAGGGTTTTTGGAGCCCTCTCTAAGAATATCTCTTTTTTTCTAGAAGCTGTATAATTACATATTGCTTATATTTAAGGCTATGATCCATCTTAAATTTTTTCTTCTACAGAGTGACATGGGGGTTGAAGTTTATTTTTAAAATATAGATATTAGTTTTTTCCTAGCACTTTCCTTTATTAAAAAAGACTTTCTTGGGGGCGCCTGGGTGGCTCAGGTGGTTGAGTGTCTGCCTCTTGGTTTCAGTTCAGAGTCATGAGACTGAGCCCTGCTTTGGGCTCTGTGCTCAGCTGGGAGTCTGTTGGGATTCTCTTTCCCTCTCCTGCTCCCTCTGCCCCTCCCCCTCCTTAAAGGAGTATGAGAGTGTGCTCTCTCCCTAAAATAAATAAATACATCTTTTTTTTTTTTTAAGAAAAGACTTTCCCTTACCCGTTGATAGCTTTTTGTCAAAAAAATTACCTGAAATATATATATATAGAAGTTCTCTAGTTTCATTCTTCTTTTTCAGAATTAATTCTCACTGTGTTAAATCCTTTGCAGGTATTTCAGCATCATTTGTTAAAATGATTTTCTTTCCCCACTTAATTACTTCAACAATTTTGTCAAAAATCAATTGATCATATGGCTCATTCTACTTCTGTACTCTATTGCTTCATTGATCTATTTTCCTAGCTTATTCTAGCATCACACCTTCTTGACTACTGTGACTTATAAAAAGTCTTGAAATCAAATTTACTCTTCTTCTAAGTTGTTTTGACTATTTTAGGCCTTTGCATTTCCATATAAATTTCAGTGTCAGTTTTTCAATTTATACAAAAAAAGCCTGCTGAAATTCTGAATGAGATTGTGTTGAATCTGTATATCCATTTAGGATGACTTGATATCTTAATAACATTTAATGCTTTCAGTCAATGAACATGGTATGTCTCTCCATTTATTTGGATCTTCTTTAATTTCCTTGACCAATGTTTTGTCATTTTCAGCATACAAGAAATGCACTTATTTTGTTAATGTGCATTTTGTTAATTATCCCTAATTATTTCTTACTTTTTGTTGTATTAGAAATGACACTTCTTTTAAAGTTTCAATTTCTAATTATTTGTGGCTAATGTATAGAAATACAATTGATTATTGAATATTGACCTCTTTCCTGTAAACATACTATATTCATGTTCTAGTGATTTTTTTATAGGTTCCCATTGGATTTTCTACATAGTTGATCATGTTGAATGTAAAAAGAATGATAGTTTTACTTTTTTCCTTTCCAATCTAGATGCATAATTTATGTTTCTTGCCTTGTTGACAATAGCCAGGATCTTTTAGAACAATATAGAATAGAAGTGGCAATTCTGGATATCCTTTCCTTATCTCAGATCTTAGTGAGAACACATTCAGTCTTTTATGATTAATATGGGTAGCTGTAATTTTTTCAAGGATGCACTTTTTCAGATTGAGGAAATTCCTTTCCACTCTTAGTTTGCTGCAAGTTTTATCAAGAATGGATGTTGGATACTGTCAAATACCTTTTCTGTATCTATTGATACAATCATATAGTTTTCCTTTTTTAGTCTGGTAACCTGGTATGTTTCACTGAATGATTTTTAAGTATTCAATCAACCCTGCATTCCTGAATAAACATCAGTTGACTATGATGTGTTACAATTTTTATGTATTTTTATATTGCTAAAATTTTTATTAGAATTTTGAGGTTTATTTATGAAAGACATGGTCTGCAGTTTTCCTGTAATATCTTTGCCAGGTTTTGTTATCAGGATAATACTTGCCTCATAGAATGTATTAGAAAGTATTCGTACTTTTTTATTTTCTGGAAGAATTTGTGTAGAATTGGTACGATATCTTCCTTAATTATTTCGTGGACTATACTACCGGAACAAGGAGTTTTGTTTATGGATAAATTTTCTGTAATAAATATATATTAAGTTTTTTTATACTTTAATCAGGTTATCTGTTTCTTCCTATGCACTCAGTAGTTTGTGTCTTTCAAGGAATTTATCCATTTTATCTAAGTTGTTAAAATTGTTGGCCTAAAGTCATAATAATTTCTTAATATATTTTAAATATTTGTAGAATCTGCAGTGGTATAATGATGTAGTGGTTGTATTTAGGCCTGCCATTTTGAATTTGTTCTTTTGCCTCATCTATGTTTTTGTTTCTCTATTCTTTCTTCATTTTTATTTTAAGATCAGATATTTTGTAGTATTCCACTTTTATTGTTTCCTAGCTATAACCCTTTGCTTTATTTTATTTTTTACCATTATATATTACAATATATATTACAATATATTTACAATATATAACATATTATATTACAATATAATTGTATTACATATATACAATATTACATCACAATATTTAT